>CAWUFW010022377.1:0-97084 GCA_963921515.1 Calotriton arnoldi | reverse complement strand
GACCTAGTTCTCAAAGGGTTTGCTCCAAGTCCTCCTTTAAGTGTCCCTTTTCTTTAATTTCCTGATCGCGACTTTCTCCATAGAAGTTAACGGCGTATCGCGGTTGTGTATTTACACTGCACGCGTCCCCCGTGGGTCCCCTGTGTCACTACCTTGGGTGGTTCCTTGTGGTCCAAGCACTTCTAGAGGCTCTAGGCCTAGTGTCTAGTTCAGTCGTGGTTCTTATACCACTTTATTGGTATATGGTTTGAGTACGCCCCTAGGGCCCAAACGTGTATTTGTGCTATTACTGTATTTAAATAACTTATAACTTGTGTACTTGAACTCTAGCCTCATAAAGAGACTAGAGGGGTGTGTTTAGCAATAAATACATATATTTTGAATATATACCTGGTGTGGTGCTCTTTCATTTGATCACTCAAGAGATTATAGACTGGTAAAACAAGCTGCTTTACATTCCTTCAAGACTTAGCCTGAAGGCTGCTCTCCATAGCTACCACTAGGATAGCTTTCAATAAGGTTGTCTTTAACCTATCTCCAATAAGGGGTTGTTTGGACTGGTGCAAGGTGCCCACTATAATTAGTGGACAGCATATGCCAGGCAACTTCTCACATTGGTGTGCAGCGTGTGGGATTCCAGCTTGCTATTGTTTTACCAGATAATCTCAATTGAATTGATCAACTGAAACCCACTAAAGGTACCTAAGGTACATATAATTTAAGCTTAGAATACAGTAAGTTCTACTGAACTTAGAGTTGTGTGTTAAGGGATAGCACAACCCTTTCTACAACTCAAGAGAGTTTAGTAGGCCACACTAGAGTAGGTAGTGCATACACCACACCACACTAGTAATGTCTTTAAGGGAGGATCCAAAGAATCCTTGCAGGAAGCCATTGAGCTTCCACCCTCCAAGTATGATACACTCCCATTCTTGGAATTGAGAGCTTTATGCAACTTGAGAAAAATAAGGACAGGCCAAAGCTCCCACCACCCAACACCTCAAGGAGTTGTTGGTGGCTTATGACCTTAGTAAGCCTGTAGGGACTGAAGGGGTAGGAGCTGAGGGTGGGGCAGGAGAAGAGGAGGAGGCCAGGGGTACCAATACCCCCAGCCCCCCTCTGAGACTGGCCTGGAGGGTGACAATGACCCTGACCTGGATAACCCAATCCCTCCTGTGGAAGATGATGAGGATGATCAAGATGATGCCCTCTTTGTCCCCCCAGGAAGGATTAAGAGTGTGCCCAGGAAGTCTAGATCTCCTTCTCAGGAGTCTAACCACTCTGGCACCTCTATAGGGAAGCTCTGTCTCCTCTCACAGGAGGGAATCCTCTCATGAGAGGAGAGCCAGACTGGTCCAGTATGAGGAAACTCAGCTGGAAATCAGAAAAAAGCAACTGGCTTTAGATAGGGAATCCCTAGATCTCCTTAGAAGAGAAGAAAGTTGGGACTAGAGTCCCATGGTGGCAGCCATGTCCCTAGAGATAGGAAAGGTCCTATGACCATAGGAACCTGAGCAAGATTGTCCCTCCCTACCAGAGTGGGGATTATATCCACAAATGGATAACTGCATTAGAGAGGGCCTGCAAAGTACAGAAGGTCCCTCAGGAGCAGTGGGCAGCAATCTTGTGGCTCTCCTTTGCTGACAAAGGTAGAGATAAGCTCCTCACTGTTAGAGAGGAGGATGCTGACAATTACAAGGTCTTGAAGAGTGCTCTTATTGATGGGTTTGGCCTAACCACTGAACAGTACAGGTTGAAGTTCAGAGACACCCAAAAAGCACAGACTCAAGACTGGGTAGACTATGTGGATTGTTCTGCCAAGGCTCTGGAAGGCTGGTTGATGGGCAGTAAGGTGTGTGACTTCTCAGGATTATACAATCTGATAATGAGGGAGCAGATTCTTAATAACTGTCAAAATCAGCTGTTGCATCAATACCTGGTAGACTCTGATCTGACCTCTCCCCAAGAATTGGGAAAGAAGGCAGACAAATGGGTCCGAACCAGGGTGAAGCAGAAGGTACAGAACCAAGGTGGGGAAACCAAGAAGCAAGATGCTAAGAACTCTGAAAAGGGTGGGGAGAAGGGTAAAGATCAAAAGTCTTCATCAGGCCCCCAAAAATTTTCTTCTGGTGGGGATTCGCAGTCTACCAAAGGGAAAGGCCAAAGAAAACCATGGTGCAAGGTCTGTAAGCAAAAGACCCACTGGACCAGTGATTGCACCAAGTCCAAAGACTCCAGTCCAGCACCCACCAATGCCCCTAAGGCACCTGTTCCCCCTAGTACAGTTGGTGGGAGTGCTCCATGTAGGAAGGTGGAATCTGACTATATGGTTGCCCCCACTTTTTGCTGGTGCTTCGCTGGTTTTGACTTAGTCTGGACTGGGGTCCCTGCTATTCAGGGCCCCAGCCTAGCTGCTTCCTCTGTAAAAGGGTTTCCATGTGCCTTAGGCACATCTCTGATTGGGATCTGGAGTGCCCTTATAAGTCCCTAGTATATGGTATACTATGTACCAAGGGCATAGGTACCTCAGAGGCCTACCAGGGGCTGCAGCATGTATTATGCCACCCCTGGAAGGCCATCCAAACTGACACCACAGGTCTGCTACTGCAGCCTGGGTAAGGTGGTGCATGCACCCCTTACTGTGATATAGGTTACCTATATCACTAAATACATACACACATATAAACCTATAAGTCACTCCTAAGGCAGGCCTTATCAATCCTAAAGGCAGAGTGCATGGTTCCTATGTGAGAGGGTGCCCCTGCATGAGCAGGGCCCCTCTGCAGCGTTCGGAGACCATCTCTGATGCTGTTTGTAGTGCAGCCTGACCATATACTCTTAAGCGCATTATATCCTCGCGGTAAAATGCTAACTTTGGAATGGCTGCACCTAAACATGTCGTGTTTGGTGTCAAACATCTTGGAATACTACCCCCCCGCCAATCCTGGCGGCGGGGGTAGCATTCCACCCTTCTAGAGGGAAAGACATGTTAACTCTGACTAGTCCGGTAACTTCTTTCCAGAGCCCTGGCATCACAAAATGGATGCTGCTGCCACAGACACGAGTCTGGCCTCCTGCTGCTGGACGAAACTCCCGGCAGGGGAGGCCTGGACAATAGGTTTCCTGTCCCAGGGAGGTGTGACCACCTCCCCAGACAGGATAATGTGTATTGGGGCTGGGCGGGAGCACTATCTGGGTGCTTTGAAGTCCTGCACTGGGGGCACATTTGGTGTCCCTGTGCATACCCCAGTTCAAACCGGATCAGGGGCTTCCAGCCCCTGCTTTGGCGCGAACTGGACAAAGGGAAAGGGGTGTAGCCACCCCTCTGCCCTGACCCACCCATAGGTGGGGCCACAGAGTAGTCCAACCCCTATTTTTAGAATAAAGGTAGGAACCCAGTCCTTAGGACTTTAGATTATACCTGGACGAAACTCTGAAACAGAATCCTGTACCTTCGACGCTCTACTGACACGATTAGAGGACAGAAGAATCTCCCTTGGGGTCAAGGAGTGACTCCCCTGCTTGGCAGGCACCAAAGAAGCATCTGTCCGGTTCGCATTTCTGAAGCTCCCGTCGGACGCCGAAGTCATTGCATCACCAGAGGTGGATTCTCAGACTTCCCCGAGGCTACCCTGAGTCCCCAGCAAAGCTGAGGCCCGTGGCTATCGTGGGTGACTTGAGACCGTGTCCCCTGGACAACGAGCACATTTGCAAGTGCACCATCTTTTGGGTCTCCCAAGAAGTCGTGCTTCGGGCTCCCCGAGTAGCCCTAGCCTCCAGCACCACCTGCACCGAAGATCACTGGCTCCCACTCCACGAGTGTCCTGTAAGCCAGCTCCACGTGCGGCGTCACGAGGCTCCTTCGCGGTCGCTAGCCCGTTGGCTAGTAGCCCTTAACGAAGGCCAATCTTTTCCTTACTTGGCATCCTGGTTGCTCCAGGCCTGCCCTCACTTACCCTCGCTGGGTGAGTTCCACAGACCTTGCTGGTCTGCACCATCGACGATCTACATCTTCCTCGAGACTTGCCGTTGCCAAGGCTTGTTGGGTCCAATCCGGTCGCCGACACCTCAGCACTCGACAGACATCGTGTACCAGCCCGAATCCTGCTCCTGGTCGCCGACAACGCCTCCTGGACCTCGTGGCTGAAGAGTCAAGACGACCGTCAACGCACCTGAAGCACTCGACATCGGTGGGCATCTGTCCATCGCCTTCCTGGTCACTGGCTAGTGACCCAGACTCTGTCCCCTCTGCTTTCAGGTTCTTCAGAACTCCGATCCACTCTTGGATCCACCCGGACACTTTTCTCTTGGCCGCCAGCAGCACTTTGCAGCAGATCGCCATTCGAATCGACGACGAAACCCGACCCCGAAAGGCACCTATGCACCCGGCTTCCCTGGGTGAGGTAACACGAGTACTCCGGTGCTCCCGTGGGTAGAGACTCTTCAAAGTCCTAGATCTCAAAGGGTTTTGTCCTAGTCCTCTTTTAAGTGTCCCTTTCCTCTATTTTCCCGATCCCGACTTTCTCCATAGAAGTCAACGGCGTATCGCGGTTGTGTATTTACACTGCACGCGTCTCCCGTGGGTCCCCTGTGTCACTACCTTGGGTGGTTCCTTGTGGTCCAAGCGCTTCTAGAGGCTCTAGGCCTAGTGTCTAGTTCAGTCGTGGTTCGCATACCACTTTATTGGTATATGGTTTGGTACGCCCCTGGGGCCCAAACGTGTATTTGTGCTATTACTGTGATTTGATAACTTATAACTTATGTACTTCGAACTCTAGCCTCATAAAGAGACTAGAGGGGTGTGTTTAGCAATAAATACATATATTTTGAATATATACCTGGTGTGGTGCTCTTTCATTTGATCACTCAAGAGATTATAGACTGGTAAAACAAGCTGCTTTACATTCCTTCAAGACTTAGCCTGAAGGCTGCTCTCCATAGCTACCGCTAGGATAGCTTTCAATAAGGTTGTCTTTAACCTATCTCCAATAAGGGGTTGTTTGGACTGGTGCAAGGTGCCCACTATAATTAGTGGACAGCATATGCCAGGCCAACTTCTCACACTCCAGCCAAGGGTTTAGTAGGGTTCACCCTGGGTACTGAGTTGGGCTCTGACCTAGTCAGAGAACTGACTCAGGCTGTGTTAGTCTGTGATGGAGGCATGGATGTGCCCTCCTCTATGAGTCCCAGTAATCTGGGCAAGTACAGACAACAGCCTTTAATCAATGGACGTGAGGCTTTGGCATTTAGGGACACAGGGGCAAGTGTCACAATGGTGACACAAGACCTTGTGCTTCCTGGGCAAGTTATGCTTGGTGAGATGTACCAAGTGACCAATGCTAGCAATGTCAGAACAGACCATACTCTGGCAGTTGTTAACTTCTCCTGGGGAGGGGTAACTGGCCTTAAGAAGGTTGTGGTAAGTGCAAACCTACCAGTCGAATGCTTGCTTGGCAATGACTTAGAGACTTCTGCTTGGGCAGAAGTGGAGCTCAGGACCCATGCAGAAATGCTGGGGATCCCTGCAGATGTGTTTGCTGTGACCAGGTCACAAGCCAAAATGTCTAGCACTGAACAGGCCTTGGATTCTGGAAGAATGGACCAAGTGCCTTCCAAGAGGAGGAGTAGTAGGGTTAAGGCAGTGCCTTCCCCTTGGCTCAGGAGGAAGATCAGTCCCTTGAGGGGGATGATCTCAGCCCTGAAGAAGGAACTGTCCCAGAGGAACTTGAACCTGACCAGGTTGAGTTCTTGGGGACAGGGGGACCTTCTAGGGCAGATCTGAGCCAGGAGCAGCAGAGCTGCCCCTCCCTTGAACCCCTCAGACAGCAAGCTGCTGCTGAGGCTGCTGGGAAAGCTAGTGGTCCCCATACAGTGTATTGGGATGATGGACTCCTGTACTCAGAGAGTAGAGACCCCAAGCCTGGTGCTACCAGGAGGTTGGTAATACCTTTGAAGTTCAGGGGCTTCCTATTGACCCTAGCCCATGATATTCCCTTAGCAGGTCACCTGGGCCAGAACAAGACTTGGGACAGAATTGTCCCTCACTTTCACTGGCCCCACATGTCTGAAGACAGCAAGGAGTTTTGTCGCTCCTGTGTAACCTGCCAAGCCAGTGGCAAGGCAGGTGGCACTACAAAGGCCCCCTGATACCACTACCTGTGGTGGGGGTGCCCTTTGAAAGGGTAGGGATTGACATTGTTGGTCCCATGGATCCCCAAACAGCCTCTGGGCACAGGTTTATCCTGGTGGTAGTGGATCATGCCACCAGGTACCCAGAAGCTATTCCCCTCAGGACCACTACAGCACCTGTGGTGGCAAGGGCCCTCCTGGGAATCTTCTCAAGAGTGGGCTTTCCTAAGGAGGTAGTCTCAGACAGGGGTGCTAACTTCATGTCTGGGTACTTAAAAGCAATGTGGAAGGAGTGTGGAGTGACTTATAAGTTCACCACACCCTATCACCCACAATGCAATGGTTTAGTTGAGAGATTCAACAAAACCTTGAAGGGCATGATTAAAGGGCTCCCAGAAAAGCTTAGGCGTAGATGGGACATACTCTTGCCCTGCCTTTTATTCGCATATAGGGAGGTGCCTCAGAAGGGGTTGGTTACAGCCCTTTTGAACTTCTGTTTGGCCACCCTGTGAGGGGTCCACTGTGCTTGGTGAAGGAAGGATGGGAGTTACCTCTCAAGCCCCCAAAGCAAGATATAGTGGACTATGTACTTGGTCTCCGCTCCAGGATGGCTGAGTACATGAAAAAGGCAACCAAAAACCTTGAGGCTAGCCAGGAACTTCAGAAGGCCTGGCATGACCAAAAGGCTGTTCTGACTGTTTACCAGCCAGGACAGAAGGTGTGGGTGTTGGAGCCAGTGGCCCCAGCAGCTCTCCAAGACAAATGGAGTGGACCCCACACTATTGTTGAGCAGAAGGGTGAGGTCACTTATTTAGTGGACCTAGGAACACCCAGGAGTCCCCACAGGGTTCTCCATGTCAACAGGTTAAAACCATATGTGGACAGGGCAGACATGGGCTTGCTCATGGCTACTGATGAAGGGCAGGAGGAAGAGAGTGACCCACTCCCTGACCTGCTCTCACAGAACCCTGACGATGGGTCAGTTGATGGTGTAGCCTTGGCAGGCAGCCTCACTACCCAGCAACAAACTGATTGCAGGCAAGTCCTCAATCAGTTTAGACATATGTTTTCACTGACACCCAGTCAGACCACCTGGTGCACTCATGAAGTGGACACTGGGGACAGTCTGCCTATTAAAAACAAGATTTATAGGCAACCTGACCATGTCAGGGACTGTATCAGGACTGAAGTCCAGAAAATGTTGGAATTGGGAGTTATTGAACCCTCAGATAGCCCTTGGGCTAGTCCAGTAGTCCTAGTACCGAAACCTCACACCAGTGGTGGAAAAAGAGAGATGAGGTTTTGTGTGGACTACAGGGGTCTCAATGCAGTCACTAGGACTGATGCCCATCCAATACCCAGGGCAGATGAGCTCATAGATACTTTGGCCTCTGCCAAATATCTCAGCACATTCGACCTAACAGCTGGCTACTGGCAGATCAGTCTAGCTGATACTGCAAAGCCCAAAACAGCATTCTCAACCCCTAGTGGGCATTATCAATTTGTGGTAATGCCCTTTGGTCTGAAGAATGCACCTGCCACTTTCCAGAGGTTGGTGAATACAGTTCTCACAGGACTGGAAGCCTATAGTGCAGCTTATCTAGATGATATTGCTGTCTTTAGCTCCACCTGGGAGGATCACCTGGTCCACCTCAGGAATGTTTTACAGGCCCTGCAAAAGGCAGGCCTGACTATCAAGGCCACTAAGTGCCAGATAGGGCAGAGTCAGGTTGTGTACCTGGGCCACCTTGTGGGTGGAGGCCAGGTTCAACCTTTGCAGAGCAAGATCCAGACCATCATGGACTGGACTGCTCCCACTACCCAGACTCAGGTGAGAGCCTTCTTAGGCCTGACTGGGTACTATAGGAGATTTGTCAAGGGGTATGGATCAATAGTGACACCCCTGAATGACTTAACTTCTAAGAAAATGCCCAAAAGGTTCAGTGGACAGCTAGCTGTCAAAAGGCATTTGATGACCTCAAGCAGGCCATGTGCACTGCTCCAATTCTGCAGAGTCCTGATTACTCCAAGAAGTTCATTGTTCAAACTGATGCATCTGAATTGGGGGTAGGGGCTGTACTGTCACAATTGAATGAAGAAGGTCAGGATCAGCCAGTAGCTTTCATTAGCAGAAGGCTGACCCCTAGAGAGAAACGTTGGTCAGCCATAGAGAGGGAGGCCTTTGCTGTGGTCTGGGCTCTGAAGAAGTTGAGGCCATACTTGTTTGGTACACACTTCCTGGTTCAGACAGACCATAAGCCCCTCTTATGGCTAAAACAAATGAAGGGTGAAAACCCCAAACTGCTTAGGTGGTCCATTTCCCTACAGGGGATGGACTTTACAGTGGAACATAGGCCTGGGAGTAACCATGCGAATGCAGATGGACTCTCTAGGTATTTCCACTTAGAACATGAAGACTTAACTGGGCAAGGTTAGTTTAATGTCCCTACGTTTGGGGGGGGTTGTGTAGGAGAGTAGGATCTGCTTCACATGGGTACCCCCACTTTTTGCTGATGCTTCACTGTTTTTCGACATTAGTCTGGCTGGGGCCCTGCTAATCAGAACCCCAGCCTAGCTGCTTCCTCTCTAAAATGGTTTCCATGTGCCTTAGGCACATCACTGATTGGGATCTGGAGTGCCCTTATAAGTCCCTAGTATATGGTATACTATGTACCAAGGGCATAGGTACCTCAGAGGCCTGCCAGGGGCTGCAGCATGTATTATGCCACCCCTGGAAGGCCATCCAAACTGACACCACAGGTCTGCTACTGCAGCCTGGGTAAGGTGGTGCATGCACCCCTTACTGTGATATAGGTTACCTATATCACGAAATACATACACACATATAAACCTATAAGTCACTCCTAAGGCAGGCCTTATCAATCCTAAAGGCAGAGTGCATGGTTCCTATGTGAGAGGGTGCCCCTGCATGAGCAGGGCCCCTCTGCAGCGTTCGGAGACCATCTCTGATGCTGTTTGTAGTGCAGCCTGACCATATACTCTTAAGCGCATTATATCCTCGCGGTAAAATGCTAACTTTGGAATGGCTGCACCTAAACATGTCGTGTTTGGTGTCAAACATCTTGGAATACTACCCCCCGCCAATCCTGGCGGCGGGGGTAGCATTCCACCCTTCTAGAGGGAAAGACATGTTAACTCTGACTAACCCGGTAACTTCTCTCCAAAGCCCTGGCATCACAAAATGGATGCTGCTGCCACAGACACGAGTCTGGCCTCCTGCTGCTGGACGAAACTCCGGCAGGGGAGGCCTGGACAATAGGTTTCCTGTCCCAGGGAGGTGTGACCACCTCCCCAGACAGGATAATGTGTATTGGGGCTGGGCGGGAGCACCATCTGTGTGCTTTGAAGTCCTGCACTGGGGGCACATTTGGTGTCCCTAGTGCATACCCCAGTTCAAACCGGATCAGGGGCTTGCAGCCCCTGCTTTGGCGCGAACTGGACAAAGGAAAGGGGTGTAGCCACCCCTCTGCCCTGACCCACCCATAGGTGGGGCCACAGAGTAGTCCAACCCCTATTTTTAGAATAAAGGTAGGAACCCAGTCCTTAGGACTTTAGATTATCCCTGGACGAAACTCTGAAACTGAATCCTGGACCTTCGACGCTCTACGACAAGATTAGAGGACTGAAGAATCTCCCTTGGGGTCAAGGAGTGACTCCCCTGCTTGGCAGGCACCAAAGAAGCATCTGTCCGGTTCGCATTTCTGAAGCTCCCGTCGGACGCCGAAGTCATCGCATCACCAGAGGTGGATTCTCAGACTTCCCCGAGGCTACCCTGAGTCCCCAGCAAAGCTGAGGCCCGTGGCTATCGTGGGTGACTTGAGACCGTGACCCCTGGACACCGAGCACATTTGCAAGTGCATCATCTTCTGGGTCTCCCAAGAAGTCGTGCTTTGGGCTCCGAGTAGCCCTAGCCTCCAGCACCACCTGCACCGAAGATCACTGGCCCCCACTCCACGAGTGTCCTGTAAGCCAGCTCCACGTGCGGCGTCACGAGGCTCCTTCGCGGTCGCTAGCCCGTTGGCTAGTAGCCCGTAACGAAGGCCAATCTTTTTCTTACTTGGCATCCTGGTTGCTCCAGGCCTGCCCTCACTTACCCTCGCTGGGTGAGTTCCACAGACCTTGCTGGTCTGCACCATCGACGATCTACATCTTCACCGAGACTTGCCGTTGCCAAGGCTTGTTGGGTCCAATCCGGTCGCCGACACCTCAGCACTCGACAGACATCGTGTACCAGCCCGAATCCTGCTCCTGGTCGCCGACAACGCCTCCTGGACCTCGTGGCTGAAGAGTCAAGACGACCGTCAACGCACCTGAAGCACTCGACATCGGTGGGCATCTGTCCATCGCCTTCCTGGTCACTGGCTAGTGACCCAGACTCTGTCCCCTCTGCTTTCAGGTTCTTCAGAACTCCGATCCACTCTTGGATCCACCCGGACACTTTTCTCTTGGCCGCCAGCAGCACTTTGCAGCAGATCGCCATTCGAATCGACGACGAAACCCGACCCCGAAAGGCACCTATGCACCCGGCTTCCCTGGGTGAGGTAACACGAGTACTCCGGTGCTCCCGTGGGTAGAGACTCTTCAAAGTCCTAGATCTCAAAGGGTTTTGTCCTAGTCCTCTTTTAAGTGTCCCTTTTCTATAATTTCCCGATCCCGACTTTCTCCATAGAAGTCAACGGCGTATCGCGGTTGTGTATTTACACTGCACGCGTCTCCCGTGGGTCCCCTGTGTCACTACCTTGGGTGGTTCCTTGTGGTCCAAGCACTTCTAGAGGCTCTAGGCCTAGTGTCTAGTTCAGTCGTGGTTCGCATACCACTTTATTGGTATATGGTTTGGTACGCCCCTAGGGCTCAAACGTGTATTTGTGCTATTACTGTGATTTGAATAACTTATAACTTATGTACTTTGAACTCTAGCCTCATAAAGAGACTAGAGGGGTGTGTTTAGCAATAAATACATATATTTTGAATATATACCTGGTGTGGTGCTCTTTCATTTGGTCACTCAAGAGATTATAGACTGGTAAAACAAGCTGCTTTACATTCCTTCAAGACTTAGCCTGAAGGCTGCTCTCCATAGCTACCACTAGGATAGCTTTCAATAAGGTTGTCTTTAACCTATCTCCAATAAGGGGTTGTTTGGACTGGTGCAAGGTGCCCACTATAATTAGTGGACAGCATATGCCAGGCCAACTTCTCACACCCGAGCACCAGTGCACTGCCCTAAACCCTGAAACACCAGCCCCAGCACGACACCCTACACTGCCCGAACACCAGTGCACTGCCCTAAACCCTGAAACACCAGCCCCAGCACGACCGCCTACACTGCCCGAACACCAGTGCACTGCCCTAAACCCTGAAACACCAGCCCCAGCACGACCCCCTACACTGCCCGAACACCACTGCACTGCCCTAAACCCTGAAACACCAGCCCCAGCACGACCCCCTACACTGCCCGAACACCACTGCACTGCCCTAAACCCTGAAACACCACCCCATGCACGACCCCTACACTGCCCGAACACCAATGCACTGCCCTAAACCCTGAAACACCACCCCCTGCACGACCCCCTACACTGCCCGAACACTACTGCACTGCCCTAAACCCTGAAACACCATCCCCAGCACGACCCCCTACACTGCACGAACACCACTGCACTGCCCTAAACCCTGAAACACTACCCCCAGCAAGACCCCCTACACTGCCTGAACACCATTGCACTAAACCCTGAAACACCACCCCCAGCAAGAACCCCTATACTGCCCGAACACCACTGCACTGCCCTAAACCCTGAAACACCAGCCCCAGCACGACCCCCTACACTGCCCGAACACCACTGCACTGCCCTAAACCCTGAAACACCACCCACAGCACGACACCCTACACTGCCCGAACACCACTGCTCTGCCCTAAACCCTGAAACACCAGCCCCAGCACTATGCCCTACACTGCCCAAATACCACTGCACTGCCCTAAACCCTGAAACACCACCCCCAGCACGACACCCTACACTGCCCGAACACCACTGCACTACGCTAAACCCTGAAAGACCACCCCCAGCACGACCCCCTACACTGCCCGAACACCACTGCACTGCCCTAAACCCTGAAACACCAGCCCCAGCACGACCCCCTACACTGCCCGAACACCACTGCACTACGCTAAACCCTGAAACACCAGCCCCAGCACGACCCCCTACACTGCCCGAACACCACTGCACTGCCCTAAACCCTGAAACACCACCCCGTGCACGACCTACACTGCCCGAACACCACTGCACTGCCCTAAATTCTGAAACACCACCCCCAGCACGACCCCCTACACTGCCCGAACACCAATGCACTGCCCTAAACCCTGAAACACCACCCCCTGCATGACCCCCTACACTGCCCGAACACTACTGCACTGCCCTAAACCCTGAAATACCATCCCCAGCAAGACCCCCTACACTGCCCGAACACCACTGCACTGCCCTAAACCCTGAAACACCACCCCCAGCAAGACCCCCTACACTGCCCGAACACCACTGCACTGCCCTAAACCCTGAAACACCACCCCCTGCATGACCCCCTACACTGCCCGAACACTACTGCACTGCCCTAAACCCTGAAATACCATCCCCAGCAAGACCCCCTACACTGCACGAACACCACTGCACTGCCCTAAACCCTGAAACACTACCCCCAGCAAGAACCCCTACACTGCCCGAACACCACTGCACTGCCCTAAACCCTGAAACACCAGCCCCAGCACGACACCCTACACTGCCTGAACACCAGTGCACTGCCCTAAACCCTGAAACACCAGCCCCAGCACGACCGCCTACACTGCCCGAACACCAGTGCACTGCCCTAAACCCTGAAACACCAGCCCCAGCACGACCCCCTACACTGCCCGAACACCACTGCACTGCCCGAAACCCTGAAACACCAGCCCCAGCACGACCCCCTACACTGCCCGAACACCACTGCACTGCCCTAAACCCTGAAACACCACCCCGTGCACGACCCCTACACTGCCCGAACACCACTGCACTGCCCTAAACCCTGAAACACCACCCCCTGCACGACCCCCTACACTGCCCGAACACCACTGCACTGCCCTAAACCCTGAAACACCATCCCCAGCACGACCCCCTACACTGCACCGAACACCACTGCACTGCCCTAAACCCTGAAACACCACCCCAGCAAGACCCCCTACACTGCCCGAACACCACTGCACTGCCCTAAACCCTGAAACACCACCCCCAGCAAGAACCCCTACACTGCCCGAACACCACTGCACTGCCCTAAACCCTGAAACACCAGCCCCAGCACGACCCCCTACACTGCCCGAACACCACTGCACTGCCCTAAACCCTGAAACACCAGCCCACAGCACGACACCCTACACTGCCCGAACACCACTGCTCTGCCCTAAACCCTGAAACACCAGCCCCAGCACGACGCCCTACACTGCCCGAACACCACTGCACTGCCCTAAACCCTGAAACACCACCCCCAGCACGACCCCCTACACTGCCCGAACACCACTGCACTGCCCTAAACCCTGAAACACCACCCCCAGCACGACCCCCTACACTGCCCGAACACCACTGCACTGCCCTAAACCCTGAAACACCAGCCCCAGCACGACCCCCTACACTGCCCGAACACCACTGCACTACCCTAAACCCTGAAACACCAGCCCCAGCACGACCCCCTACACTGCCCGAACACCACTGCACTGCCCTAAACCCTGAAACACCACCCCGTGCACGACCCCTACACTGCCCGAACACCACTGCACTGCCCTAAACCCTGAAACACCACCCCCAGCACGACCCCCTACACTGCCCGAACACCACTGCACTGCCCTAAACCCTGAAACACCACCCCCTGCATGACCCCCTACACTGCCCGAACACCACTGCACTGCCCTAAACCCTGAAACACCATCCCCAGCAAGACCCCCTACACTGCCCGAACACCACTGCACTGCCCTAAACCCTGAAACACCACCCCCAGCAAGACCCCCTACACTGCCCGAACACCACTGCACTGCCCTAAACCCTGAAACACCATTCCCAGCACGACCCCCTACACTGCCCGAACACCACTGCACTAACCTAAATCCTAAAACACTACCCCCAGCATGACCCCCTACACTACCCAAACACCACTGCACTACCCTAAACCCTTAAACACCACCCCCAGCACGACCCCCTACACTACCCAAGCACCACTGCACTACCCTAAACCCTAAAACACTACCCCCAGCACGACCCCCTACACTGCCCGAACACCACTGCACTGCCCTAAACCCTGAAACACCAGCCCCAGCACGACCCCCTACACTGCCCGAACACCACTCCACTGCCCTAAACCCTGAAACACCACCCCCCGCATGACCCCCTACACTGCCCGAACACCACTGCACTGCCCTAAACCCTGAAACACCACCCCGTGCACGACCCCCTACACTGCCCGAACACCACTGCACTAAACCCTGAAACACCAGCCCCAGCACGACACCCTATACTGCCCGAACAACACTGCACTGCCCTAAACCCTGAAACACCAGCCCCAGCACGACGACCTACACTGCCCAAACACCACTGCACTGCCCTAAACCCTGAAACACCAGCCCCAGCACGACCGCCTACACTTCCCGAACACCACTGCACTGCCTAAACCATGAAACACCAGCCCCAGCACGACCCCCTACACTGCCCGAACACCACTGCACTGCCCTAAACCCTGAAACACCAGCCCCAGCACGACCCCCTACACTGCCCAAACACCACTGCACTGCCGTAAACCCTGAAACACCAGCCCCAGCACGACCCCCTACACTGCCCGAACACCACTGCACTGCCCTAAACTTTGAAACACCACCCCGTGCATGACCCCCTACACTGCCCGAACACCACTGCACTGCCCTAAATTCTGAAACACCACCCCCAGCACGACCCCCTACACTGCCCGAACGCCACTGCACTGCCCTAAACCCTGAAACACCACCCCCTGCACGACCCCCTACACTGCCCGAACACTACTGCACTGCCCTAAACCCTGAAACACCATCCCCAGCACGACCCCCTACACTGCACGAACACCACTGCACTGCCCTAAACCCTGAAACACTACCCCCAGCAAGACCCCCTACACTGCCCGAACACCACTGCACTGCCCTAAACCCTGAAACACCATCCCCAGCACGACCCCCTACACTGCCCGAACACCACTGCACTGCCCTAAACCCTGAAACACCACCCCCAGCATGACCCCCTACACTGCCCGAGCACCACTGCACTGCCCTAAACCCTGAAACACCAGCCCCAGCACGACACCCTACACTGCCCGAACACCACTGCACTGCCCTAAAGCCTGAAACACCAGCCCCAGCACGACCGCCTACACTGCCCGAACACCAGTGCACTGTCCTAAACCATGAAACACCAGCCCCAGCATGACCCCCTACACTGCCCGAACACCACTGCACTGCCCTAAACCGTGAAACACCAGCCCCAGCACGACCCCCTACACTGCCCGAACACCACTGAACTGCCCTAAACCCTGAAACACCAGCCCCTGCACGACCCCTACACTGCCCGAACACCACTGCACTGCCCTAAACCCTGAAACACCACCCCCAGCACGACCCCCTACACTGCCCGAACACCACTGCACTGCCCTAAACCCTGAAACACCACCCCCAGCATGACCCCCTACACTGCCCGAACACCACTGCACTGCCCTAAACCCTGAAACATCACCCCCAGCAAGACCCCCTACACTGCCCGAACACCACTGCCCTAAACCCTGAAACACCACCCCCTGCACGACCCCCTACACTGCCCGAACACTACTGCACTGCCCTAAACCCTGAAACACCATCCCCAGCACGACCCCCTACACTGTCACGAACACCACTGCACTGCCCTAAACCCTGAAACACTACCCCCAGCAAGACCCCCTACACTGCCCGAACACCACTGCACTGCCCTAAACCCTGAAACACCAGCCCCAGCACGACCCCCTACACTGCCCGAACACCACTGCACTGCCCTAAACCCTGAAACACCACCCCCAGCATGACCCCCTACACTGCCCGAGCACCACTGCACTGCCCTAAACCCTGAAACACCAGCCCCAGCACGACACCCTACACTGCCCGAACACCACTGCACTGCCCTAAACCCTGAAACACCAGCCCCAGCACGACCGCCTACACTGCCCGAACACCAGTGCACTGCCCTAAACCATGAAACACCAGCCCCAGCATGACCCCCTACACTTCACGAACACCACTGCACTGCCCTAAACCGTGAAACACCAGCCCCAGCACGACCCCCTACACTGCCCGAACACCACTGCACTGCCCTAAACCCTGAAACACCAGCCCCTGCACGACCCCTACACTGCCCGAACACCACTGCACTGCCCTAAACGCTGAAACACCACCCCCAGCACGACCCCCTACACTGCCCGAACACCACTGCACTGCCCTAAACCCTGAAACACCACCCCCAGCATGACCCCCTACACTGCCCGAACACCACTGCACTGCCCTAAACCCTGAAACATCACCCCCAGCAAGACCCCCTACACTGCCCGAACACCACTGCACTGCCCTAAACCCTGAAACACCACCCCCAGCATGACCCCCTGCACTGCCCGAACACCACTGCAGTGCCCTAAACCCTGAAACACCACCCCCAGCATGACCCCCTACACTGCCCGAACACCACTGCTCTGCCCAAAAACCTGAAACACCAGCCCCAGCACGACCCCCTGCACTGCCCGAACACCACTGCACTGCCCTAAACCCTGAAACACCAGCCCCAGCACGACCCCCTACACTGCCCGAACACCACTGCACTACGCTAAACCCTGAAACACCACCCCCAGCACGACGCCCTACACTGCCCGAGCACCAGTGCACTGCCCTAAACCCTGAAACACCAGCCCCAGCACGACACCCTACACTGCCCGAACACCAGTGCACTGCCCTAAACCCTGAAACACCAGCCCCAGCACGACCGCCTACACTGCCCGAACACCAGTGCACTGCCCTAAACCCTGAAACACCAGCCCCAGCATGACCCCCTACACTGCCCGAACACCACTGCACTGCCCTAAACCGTGAAACACCAGCCCCAGCACGACCCCTACACTGCCCGAACACCACTGCACTGCCCTAAACCCTGAAACACCAGCCCCAGCACGACCCCCTACACTGCCCGAACACCACTGCACTGCCCTAAACCCTGAAACACCACCCCGTGCACGACCCCTACACTGCCCGAACACCACTGCACTGCCCTAAATTCTGAAACACCACCCCCAGCACGACCCCCTACACTGCCCGAACACCAATGCACTGCTCTAAACCCTGAAACACCACCCCCTGCATGACCCCCTATGTGAGAAGTTGGCCTGGTATATGCTGTCCACTAATTATAGTGGGCACCTTGCACCAGTCCAAACAACCCCTTATTGGAGATAGTTTAAAGACAACCTTATTGAAAGCTATCCTAGTGGTAGCTATGGAGAGCAGCCTTCAGGCTAAGTCTTGAAGGAATGTAAAGCAGCTTGTTTTACCAGTCTATTATCTCTTGAGTGACCAAATGAAAGAGCACCACACCAGGTATATATTCAAAATATATGTATTTATTGCTAAACACACCCCTCTAGTCTCTTTATGAGGCTAGAGTTCGAAGTACACAAGTTATAAGTTATTTAAACACAGTAATAGCACAAATACACGTTTGGGCCCTAGGGGCGTACCAAACCATATACCAATAAAGTGGTATGCGAACCACGACTGAACTAGACACTAGGCCTAGAGCCTCTAGAAGTGCTTGGACCGCAAGGAACCACCCAAGGTAGTGACACAGGGGACCCATGGGGGACGCGTGCAGTGTAAATACACAACCGCGATACGCCGTTAACTTCTATGGAGAAAGTCGGGATCAGGAAATTAAAGAAAAGGGACACTTAAAGGAGGACTTGGAGCAAACCCTTTGAGAACTAGGTCGTTTCTAGAGTCTCTACCCACGGGAGCACCGGAGTACTCGTGTTACCTCACCCAGGGAAGCCGGGTGCATAGGTGCCTTTCGGGGTCGGGTTTCGTCGTCGATTTGAATGGCGATCTGCTGCAAAGTGCTGCTGGCGACCAAGTGGAAAGTGTCCGGGTGGATCCAAGAGTGGATCGGAGTTCTGAAGAACCTGAAAGCAGAGGGGACAGAGTCTGGGTCACTAGCCAGTGACCAGGAAGGCGATGGACAGATGCCCACCGATGTCGAGTGCTTCAGGTGCGTTGACGGTCGTCTTGACTCTTCAGCCACGAGGTCCAGGAGGCGTTGTCGGCGACCAGGAGCAGGATTCGGGCTGGTACACGATGTCTGTCGAGTGCTGAGGTGTCGGCAACCGGATTGGACCCAACACGCCTTGGCAACGGCAAGTCTCGATGCAGAGGAAGATCGTCGATGGTGCAGACCAGCAAGGTCTGGGGAACTCACCCAGCGAGGGTAAGTGACGGCAGGCCTGGAGCAACCAGGGTGCCCAAGAAGAAAAGGATTGGCCTTCGTGAAGGGCTACTAGCCAACGGGCTAGCGACCGCGAAGGAGCCTCGAGACGTTGCACGTGGATCTGGCTCACAGGACACTCGTGGAGTGGAGGCCAGTGATCTTCGGTGCAGTTGGTGCTGGAGGCTAGGGCTACTCGGAGCCCAAAGAACGACTTCGTGGGAGACCCAGAAGAGGATGCACTAGCAAATGCGTGCGGTGTCCAGGGGTCACGGTTCTACGTTACCCACGACAGCTACGGGCCTCAGCTTTGCTGGGGACTCAGGGCAGCCTCGGGGAAGTCTGGAAATCCACCTCTGGTGATGCAAAGACTTCGGCGTCCGACGGGAGCTTCAGAAATGCAGACCGGACAGATGCGTCTTTGGTGCCTGCCAAGCAGGGAGTCACTCCTTGACCCCAAGGGAGATTCTTCTGTCCTCTAATCTTGAGTAGAGCGTCGAAGGTCCAGGATTCTGTTTCAGAGTTTCGTCCAGGGATAATCTAAAGTCCTAAGGACTGGGTTCCTATACTTATACCAAGTTTAGGGGTTGGACTACTCTGTGGCCCCACCTATGGGTGGGTCAGGGCAGAGGGGTGGCTACACCCCTTTCCTTTGTCCAGTTCGCGCCAAAGCAGGGGCTGCAAGCCCCTGATCTGGTTTGAACTGGGGTATGCACAGGGACACCAAGTGTGCCCCCAGTGCAGGACTTCAAAGCACCCGAAAGTGCTCCCGCCCAGCCCCAATACACATTATCCTGTCTGGGGAGGTGGTCACACCTCCCTGGGACAGGAAACCTATTGTCCAGGCCTCCCCTGCCGGAGTTTCGTCCAGCAGCAGGAGGCCAGACTCGTGTCTGTGGCAGCAGCATCCATTTTGTGATGCCAGGGCTTTAGAAAGAAGTTACCGGGCTAGCCAGAGTTAACATGTCTTTCCCTCTAGAAGGGTGGAATGCTACCCCCGCCGCCAGAATTGGCGGGGGTAGTATTCCAAGATGTTTGACACCAAACACGACATGTTTAGGTGCAGCCATTCCAAAGTTAGCATTTAACGCGAGGTTATAATGCGCTTAAGAGTATATGGTCAGGCTGCACTACAAACAGCATCAGAGAAGGGTCTCCGGACGCTGCAGAGGGGCCCTGCTCATGCAGGGGCACCCTCTCACATAGGAACCACGCACTCTGCCTTCAGGATTGATAAGGCCTGCCATAGGAGTGACTTATAGGTTTATATGTGTGCATGTATTTAGTGATATAGGTAACCTATATCACAGTAAGGGGTGCATGCACCACCTTACCCAGGCTGCAGTAGCAGACCTGTGGTGTCAGTTTGGATGGCCTTCCAGGGGTGGCATAATACATGCTGCAGCCCCTGGTAGGCCTCTGAGGTACCTATGCCCTTGGTACATAGTATACCATATACTAGGGACTTATAAGGGCACTCCAGATTCCAATCAGTGATGTGCCTAAGGCACATGGAAACCATTTTAGAGAGGAAGCAGCTAGGCTGGGGTTCTGATTAGCAGGGCCCCAGCCAGACTAATGTCGAAAAACAGTGAAGCATCAGCAAAAAGTGGGGGTACCCATGTGAAGCAGATCCTACTCTCCTACACAACCCCCAAACGTAGGGACATTAAACTAACCTTGCCCAGTTAAGTCTTCATGTTCTAAGTGGAAGTACCTAGAGAGTCCATCTGCATTGGCATGGTTACTCCCAGGTCTATGTTCCACTGTAAAGTCCATCCCCTGTAGGGAAATGGACCACCTAAGCAGTTTGGGGTTTTCACCCTTCATTTGTTTTAGCCATAAGAGGGGCTTATGGTCTGTCTGAACCAGGAAGTGGGTACCAAACAAGTATGGCCTCAACTTCTTCAGAGCCCAGACCACAGCAAAGGCCTCCCTCTCTATGGCTGACCAACGTTTCTCTCTAGGGGTCAGCCTTCTGCTAATGAAAGCTACTGGCTGATCCTGACCTTCTTCATTCAATTGTGACAGTACAGCCCCTACCCCCAATTCAGATGCATCAGTTTGAACAATGAACTTCTTGGAGTAATCAGGACTCTGTAGAATGGGAGCAGTGCACATGGCCTGCTTCAGGTCATCAAATGCCTTTTGACAGCTAACTGTCCACTGAACCTTTTGGGCATTTTCTTAGAAGTTAAGTCATTCAGGGGTGTCACTATTGAACCATACCCCTTGACAAATCTCCTATAGTACCCAGTCAGGCCTAAGAAGGCTCTCACCTGAGTCTGGGTAGTTGGAGCAGTCCAGTCCATGATAGTCTGGATCTTGCTCTGCAAAGGTTGAACCTGGCCTCCACCCACAAGGTGGCCCAGGTACACAACCTGACTCTGCCCTATCTGGCACTTAGTGGCCTTGATAGTCAGGTCTGCCTTTTGCAGGGCCTGTAAAACATTCCTGAGGTGGACCAGGTGATCCTCCCAGGTGGAGCTAAAGACAGCAATATCATCTAGATATGCAGCACTATAGGCTTCCAGACCTGTGAGAACTGTATTCACCAACCTCTGGAAAGTGTCAGGTGCATTCTTCAGACCAAAGGGCATCACCACAAATTGATAATGCCCACTAGGGGTTGAGAATGCTGTTTTGGCCTTTGCAGTATCAGCTAGTCTGATCTGCCAGTAGCCAGCTGTCAAGTCAAATGTGCTGAGATATTTGGCTGAGGCCAAAGTATCTATGAGCTCATCTGCCCTTGGTATTGGATGGGCATCAGTCCTAGTGACTGCATTGAGACCCCTGTAGTCCACACAAAACCTCAACTCTCTTTTTCCACCACTGGTGTGACGTTTTGGCACAAGGACCACTGGACTAGCCCAAGGGCTATCTGAGGGTTCAATAACTCCCAACTCCAACATTTTCTGGACTTCAGTCCTGATACAGTCCCTGACATGGTCAGGTTGCCTATAAATCTTATTTTTAATAGGCAGACTGTCCCCAGTGTCCACTTCATGAGTGCACCAGGTGGTCTGACTGGGTGTCAGTGAAAACATGTGTCTAAACTGATTGAGCACCTGTCTACAATCAGTTTGTTGCTGGGTAGTGAGGCTGCCTGCCAAGGCTACACCATCTACTGACCCATCGTCCGGGTTCTGTGAGAGCAGGTCAGGGAGTGGGTCACTCTCTTCCTCCTGCCCTTCATCAGTAGCCATGAGCAAGCCCGTGTCTGCCCTGTCCACATATGGTTTTAACCTGTTGACATGGAGAACCCTGTGGGGACTCCTGGGTGTTCCTAGGTCTACTAAGTAGGTAACCTCACCCTTCTGCTCAACAATAGTGTGGGGTCCACTCCATTTGTCTTGGAGAGCTGCTGGGGCCACTGGCTCCAACACCCACACCTTCTGTCCTGGCTGGTAAACAGTCAGAACAGCCTTTTGGTCATGCCAGGCCTTTTGAAGTTCCTGGCTAGCCTCAAGGTTTTTGGTTGCCTTTTTCATATACTCAGCCATCCGGGAGCGGAGACCAAGTACATAGTCCACTATGTCTTGCTTTGGGGGCTTGAGAGGTAACTCCCATCCTTCCTTCACCAAGCACAGTGGACCCCTGACAGGGTGGCCAAACAGAAGTTCAAAAGGGCTGTAACCAACCCCCTTCTGAGGCACCTCCCTATATGTAAATAAAAGGCAGGGCAAGAGTATGTCCCATCTTCGCCTAAGCTTTTCTGGGAGCCCTTTAATCATGCCCTTCAAGGTTTTGTTGAATCTCTCAACTAAACCATTGCATTGTGGGTGATAGGGTGTGGTGAACTTATAAGTCACTCCACACTCCTTCCACATTGCTTTTAAGTACCCAGACATGAAGTTAGCACCCCTGTCTGATACTACCTCCTTAGGAAAGCCCACTCTTGAGAAAATTCCCAGGAGGGCCCTTGCCACCACAGGTGCTGTAGTGGTCCTGAGGGGAATAGCTTCTGGGTACCTGGTGGCATGATCCACTACCACCAGGATAAACCTGTGCCCAGATGCTGTTTGGGGATCCATGGGACCAACAATGTCAATCCCTACCCTTTCAAAGGGCACCCCCACCACAGGTAGTGGTATCAGGGGGCCTTTGTAGTGCCACCTGCCTTGCCACTGGCCTGGCAGGTTACACAGGAGCGACAAAACTCCTTGGTGTCTTCAGACATGTGGGGCCAGTGAAAGTGAGGGACAATTCTGTCCCAAGTCTTGTTCTGGCCCAGGTGTCCTGCTAAGGGAATATCATGGGCTAGGGTCAATAGGAAGCCCCTGAACTTCAAAGGTATTACCAACCTCCTGGTAGCACCAGGCTTGGGGTCTCTACTCTCTGAGTACAGGAGTCCATCATCCCAATACACTGTATGGGGACCACTAGCTTTCCCAGCAGCCTCAGCAGCAGCTTGCTGTCTGAGGGGTTCAAGAGAGGGGCAGCTCTGCTGCTCCTGGCTCAGATCTGCCCTAGAAGGTCCCCCTGTCCCCAAGAACTCAACCTGGTCAGGTTCAAGTTCCTCTGGGACAGTTCCTTCTTCAGGACTGAGATCATCCCCCTCAAGGGACTGATCTTCCTCCTGAGCCAAGGGGAAGGCACTGCCTTAACCCTACTACTCCTCCTCTTGGAAGGCACTTGGTCCATTATTCCAGAATCCAAGGCCTGTTCAGTGCTAGACATTTTGGCTTGTGACCTGGTCACAGCAAACACATCTGCAGGGATCCCCAGCATTTCTGCATGGGTCCTGAGCTCCACTTCTGCCCAAGCAGAAGTCTCTAAGTCATTGCCAAGCAAGCATTCGACTGGTAGGTTTGCACTCACCACAACCTTCTTAAGGCCAGTTACCCCTCCCCAGGAGAAGTTAACAACTGCCAGAGTATGGTCTGTTCTGACGTTGCTAGCATTGGTCACTTGGTACATCTCACCAAGTATAACTTGCCCAGGATGCACAAGGTCTTGTGTCACCATTGTGACACTTGCCCCTGTGTCCCTAAATGCCAAATCCTCTTGTCCATTGATTAAAGGCTGTTGTCTGTACTTGCCCAGATTACTGGGACTCACAGAGGAGGTCACATCCATGCCTCCATCCCAGACTAACACAGCCTGAGTTAGTTCTCTGACTAGGTCAGAGCCCAACTCAGTACCCAGGGTGAACCCTACTAAACCCTTGGCTGTAGCACTCCCACCAACTGTAACTGTACTAGGGGGAACAGGTGCCTTAGGGGCATTGGTGGGTGCTGGACTTGAGTCTTTGGACTTGGTGCAATCACTGGTCCAGTGGGTCTTTTGCTTACAGACCTTGCACCATGGTTTTCTTTGGCCTTTCCCTTTTGTAGACTGTGAATCCCCACCTGAAGAAGATTTTTGGGGGCCTGATGAAGACTTTTGATCTTTACCCTTCTCCCCACCCTTTTCAGAGTTCTTAGCATCTTGCTTCTTAGTGTCCCCACCTTGATTCTGTACTTTCTGCTTCACCCTGGTTCTGACCCATTTGTCTGCCTTCTTTCCCAATTCTTGGGGAGAGGTCAGATCAGAGTCTACCAGGTATTGATGCAACAGCTGATTTTGACAGTTATTAAGAATCTGCTCCCTCATTATCAGATTGTACAATCCTGAGAAGTCACACACCTTACTGCCCATCAACCAGCCTTCCAGAGCCTTGGCAGAACAATCCACATAGTCTACCCAGTCTTGAGTCTGTGCTTTTGGGTATCTCTGAACTTCAACCTGTACTGTTCAGTGGTTAGGCCAAACCCATCAATAAGAGCACTCTTCAAGACCTTGTAATTATCAGCATCCTCCTCTCTTACAGTGAGGAGCTTATCTCTACCTTTGTCTGCAAAGGAGAGCCACAAGATTGCTGCCCACTGCTCCTGAGGGACCTTCTGTACTTTACAGGCCCTCTCTAGAGCAGTTATCCACTTGTGGATGTCATCCCCACTCTGGTAGGGAGGGACAATCTTGCTCAGGTTCCTATGGTCATAGGACCTTTCCCTATCTCTAGGGACATGGCTGCCACCATGGGACTCTAGTCCCAACTTTCTTTTCTCTCTAAAGAGATCTAGGGACTCCCTGTCTAAGGCTACTTGCTTCCTTCTGATTTCAAGCTGAGCTTCCTCATACTGAATCAGCCTCGTTCTCCTCTCATGAGAGGATTCCCTCCTATGAGATGAGACAGAGCTCCCTATTGAGGTGCCAGAGTGGTTAGACTCCTGAGAAGGAGATCTAGACTTTCTGGGCACACTCCTAATCCTTCTTGGGGGGACAAAGAGGGTATCATTCTGATCATCCTCTTCATCTTCCACAGGAGGGATTGGGTTATCCAGGTCAGGGGCATTGTCACCCTCCTGGTCAGTTTCAGAGGGTGGGCTGGGGGTATTGTTACCCCTGGCCCCTTCCTCTTCTTCTGCCCCACCCTCAGCTCCTACCCCTTCAGTCCCCAAGGGCTTACTAAGGTCATAAGCCACCAACAACTCTTTAAGGTGTTGGGTGGTGGGACTTTGGCCTGTCCTTAATTTCCTCAAGTTACATAATGCTCTCAATTCCAAGAATGGGAGTGTATCATACTTGGAGGGAAGAAGCCCAGTGGCTTCTGGCAAGGATTCTCTAGATCCTACCTTTAAAGACATTACTAGTGTGGTGTGGTGTATGCACTACCTACTCTAGTGTGGCCTACTAAACTCTCTTGAGTTGTAGAAAGGGTGTGCTATCCCTTAACACACAATTCTAAGTTCAGTAGAACTTACTGTATTCGAAGCTTAAATTATATGTACCTTAGGTACCTTTAGTGGTTTTCAGTTGATCAATTCAATTGAGATTATCTGGTAAAACAATAGCAAGCTGGAATCCCACACGCTGCACACCAATGTGAGAAGTTGGCCTGGCATATGCTGTCCACTAATTATAGTGGGCACCTTGCACCAGTCCAAACAACCTCTTATTGGAGATAGGTTAAAGACAACCTTATTGAAAGCTATCCTAGTGGTAGCTATGGAGAGCAGCCTTCAGGCTAAGTCTTGAAGGAATGTAAAGCAGCTTGTTTTACCAGTCTATAATCTCTTGAGTGATCAAATGAAAGAGCACCACTCCAGGTATATATTCAAAATATATGTATTTATTGCTAAACACACCCCTCCAGTCTCTTTATGAGGCTAGAGTTCAAAGTACACAAGTTATAAGTTATTTAAACACAGTAATAGCACAAATACACGTTTGGGCCCTAGAGGCGTACCAAACCATATACCAATAAAGTGGTATAAGAACCACGACTGAGCTAGACACTAGGCCTAGAGCCTCTAGAAGTGCTTGGACCACAAGGAACCACCCAAGGTAGTGACACAGGGGACCCACGGGGGACGCGTGCAGTGTAAATACACAACCGCGATACGCCGTTAACTTCTATGGAGAAAGTCGCGATCAGGAAATTAAAGAAAAGGGACACTTAAAGGAGGACTTGGAGCAAACCCTTTGAGAACTAGGTCGTTCTAGAGTCTCTACCCACGGGAGCACCGGAGTACTCGTGTTACCTCACCCAGGGAAGCCAGGTGCATAGGTGCCTTTCGGGGTCGGGTTTCGTCGTCGATTTGAATGGCGATCTGCTGCAAAGTGCTGCTGGCGACCAAGTGGAAAGTGTCCGGGTGGATCCAAGAGTGGATCGGAGATCTGAAGAACCTGAAAGCAGAGGGGACAGAGTCTGGGTCACTAGCCAGTGACCAGGAAGGCGATGGACAGATGCCCACCGATGTCGAGTGCTTCAGGTGCGTTGACGGTCGTCTTGACTCTTCAGCCACGAGGTCCAGGAGGCGTTGTCGGCGACCAGGAGCAGGATCCGGGCTGGTACACGATGTCTGTCGAGTGCTGAGGTGTCGGCGACCGGATTGGACCCAACAAGCCTTGGCAACGGCAAGTCTCGATGAAGATGAAGATCAATCAATCAATCAATCATGTCACTTATAAAGCGCACTACATACCCGCGAAGGTCTCAAGGCGCTGGGGGAAGAGGGGGGTGGTGCTGCTACTGATCGAAGAGCCAGGTCTTGAGGAGTCTTCTGAAGGCCAGTAGGTCTTGGGTCTGTCGGAGGTTGGTGGGGAGGGTGTTCCAGGTCTTGGCGGCGAGGTGGGAGAAGGATCTGCCGCCGGCGGTCGTTTCCGGATGCGGGGGACTGTGGCGAGGGCGAGGCTGGTCGAGCAGAGCTGGCGGGCGGGGGTGTAGAAGCTGAGTCGTCTGTTGAGGTAGGCTGGTCCGGAGTTGTGGAGTGCTTTGTGTGCGTGGGTGAGGAGCTTGAAGGTTATCCTCTTGTTGACAGGGAGCCAGTGCAGGTCTCTCAGGTGGGGTGTGATGTGGCTGCGTCGGGGGATGTCGAGGATAAGACGTGCAGAGGCGTTCTGGATGCGTTGCAGCCGTCTCAGGAGCTTAGCCGTCGTTCCTGCTTAGAGGGCGTTTCCGTAGTCCAGCCTGCTGGTGACGAGGGCCTGGGTGACTGTTTTTCTTGTTTCGGTGGGGATCCACTTGAAGATCCTGCGGAGCATTCGGAGGATGTTGAAGCAGGATGAGGAAACGGCGTTGACCTGCTTAGTCATGGAGAGGGGTGGGGTCGAGGATGACCCCTAGGTTGCGTACGTGGTCGGTGGGTGGCGGGGCTGTTCCCAGTGATGTTGGCCACCAGGAGTCGTCCCAGGCTGAAGGGTTGGAACCAAGGATGAGGACCTCCGTCTTGTCCGAGTTCAGCTTCAGGCGGCTGGTCCTCATCCATTCGGCGACGGCCTTCATTCCTTCGTGGAGGTGGGCTTTGGCGGTGTGAGGGTCTTTGGTGAGGGAGAGGATCAGCTGGGTGTCGTCGGCGTAGGAGAAGATCGTAGGAGAAGATCGTCGATGGTGCAGACCAGCAAGGTCTGGGGAACTCACCCAGCGAGGGTAAGTGAGGGCAGGCCTGGAGCAACCAGGATGCCCAAGAAGAAAAAGGTTGGCCTTCATGAAGGGCTACTAGCCAACGGGCTATTGACCGCGAAGGAGCCTCGAGACGTCGCACGTGGATCTGGCTCACAGGACACTCGTGGAGGCCAGTGATCTTCGGTGCAGTTGGTGCTGGAGGCTAGGGCTACTCGGAGCCCAAAGCACGACTTCGTGGGAGACCCAGAAGAGGATGCACTTGCAAATGTGCTCGGTGTCCAGGGGTCACGGTCTCACGTTACCCACGATAGCTACGGGCCTCAGCTTTGCTGGGGACTCAGGGTAGCCTTGGGGAAGTCTGAGAATCCACCTCTGGTGATGCGAAGACTTCAGCGTCCGACGGGAGCTTCAGAAATGCAGACTGGACAGATGCGTCTTTGGTGCCTGCCAAGCAGGGGAGTCACTCCTTGACCCCAAGGGAGATTCTTCTGTCCTCTAATCTTGAGTAGATCGTCGAAGGTCCAGGATTCTGTTTCAGAGTTTCGTCCAGGGATAATCTAAAGTCCTAAGGACTGGGTTCCTATACTTATACCAAGTTTAGGGGTTGGACTACTCTGTGGCCCCACCTATGGGTGGGTCAGGGCAGAGGGGTGGCTACACCCTTTCCCTTTGTCCAGTTCGCGCCAAAGCAGGGGCTGCAAGCCCCTGATCCGGTTTGAACTGGGGTATGCACAGGGACACCAAATGTGCCCCCAGTGCAGGACTTCAAAGCACCCGAAAGTGCTCCCGCCCAGCCCCAATACACATTATCCTGTCTGGGAGGTGGTCACACCTCCCTGGGACAGGAAACCTATTGTCCAGGCCTCCCCTGCCGGAGTTTCGTCCAGCAGCAGGAGGCCAGACTTGTGTCTGTGGCAGCAGCATCCATTTTGTGATGCCAGGGCTTTAGAAAGAAGTTACCGGGCTAGCCAGAGTTAACATGTCTTTCCCTCTAGAAGGGTGGAATGCTACCCCGCCGCCAGAATTGGCGGGGGTAGTATTCCAAGATGTTTGACACCAAACACGACATGTTTAGGTGCAGCCATTCCAAAGTTAGCATTTAACGCGAGGTTATAATGCGCTTAAGAGTATATGGTCAGGCTGCACTACAAACAGCATCAGAGAAGGGTCTCCGAACGCTGCAGAGCGGCCCTGCTCATGCAGGGGCACCCTCTCACATAGGAACCACGCACTCTGCCTTCAGGATTGATAAGGCCTGCCTTAGGAGTGACTTATAGGTTTATATGTGTGTATGTATTTAGTGATATAGGTAACCTATATCACAGTAAGGGGTGCATGCACCACCTTACCCAGGCTGCAGTAGCAGACCTGTGGTGTCAGTTTGGATGGCCTTCCAGGGGTGGCATAATACATGCTGCAGCCCCTGGCAGGCCTCTGAGGTACCTATGCCCTTGGTACATAGTATACCATATACTAGGGACTTATAAGGGCACTCCAGATTCCAATCAGTGATGTGCCTAAGGCACATGGAAACCATTTTAGAGAGGAAGCAGCTAGGCTGGGGTTCTGATTAGCAGGGCCCCAGCCAGACTAATGTCGAAAAACAGTGAAGCATCAGCAAAAAGTGGGGGTACCCATGTGAAGCAGATCCTACTCTCCTACACCCTACACTGCCCGAACACTACTGCACTGCCCTAAACCCTGAAACACCATCCCCAGCACGACCCCCTACACTGCCCGAACACCACTGCACTGCCCTAAACCCTGAAACACTACCCCCAGCAAGACCCCCTACACTGCCCGAACACCACTGCACTGCCCTAAACCCTGAAACACCAGCCCCAGCACGACCCCTACACTGCACGAACACCACTGCACTGCCCTAAACCCTGAAACACTACCCCCAGCAAGACCCCCTACACTGCACGAACACCACTGCACTGCCCTAAACCCTGAAACATCACCCCCAGCAAGACCCCTACACTGCCCGAACACCACTGCCCTAAACCCTGAAACACCACCCCCAGCAAGACCCCCTATACTGCCCGAACACCACTGCCCTAAACCCTGAAACACCACCCCCAGCACAACCCCCTACACTGCCAGAACACCACTACTCTGCCCAAATCCCTGAAACACCAGCCCCAGCACGACCCCCTACACTGCCCGAACACCACTGCTCTGCCCAAAACCCTGAAACACCAGCCCCAGCACGACCCCTACACTGCCCGAACACCACTGCACTGCCCCTAAACCCTGAAACACCAGCCCCAGCACGACACCCTACACTGCCCGAACACCACTGCCCTAAACCCTGAAACACCAGCCCCAGCACGACCGCCTACACTGCCCGAACACCACTGCACTGCCCTAAACCCTTAAACACCAGCCCCAGCACGGCCGCCTACCCTGCCCGAACACCACTGCACTGCCCTAAACCGTGAAACACCAGCCCCAGCACGACCCCCTACACTGCCCGAACACCACTGCACTGCCCTAAACCCTGAAACACCAGCCCCAGCACGACCCCCTACACTGCCCAAACACCACTGCACTGCCCTAAACCCTGAAACACCACCCCGTGCATGACCCCCTACACTGCCCGAACACCACTGCACTGCCCTAAATTCTGAAACACCACCCCCAGCACGACCCCCTACACTGCCCGAACGCCACTGCACTGCCCTAAACCCTGAAACACCACCCCCTGCACGACCCCCTACACTGCCCGAACACTACTGCACTGCCCTAAACCCTGAAACACCATCCCCAGCACGACCCCCTACACTGCACGAACACCACTGCACTGCCCTAAACCCTGAAATACTACCCCCAGCAAGACCCCCTACACTGCCCGAACACCACTGCACTGCCCTAAACCCTGAAACACCAGCCCCAGCACGACCCCCTACACTGCCCGAACACCACTGCACTAAACCCTGAAACACCACCCCTGCACGACCCCCTACACTGTCCGAACACCACTGCACTGCCCTAAACCCCTGAAACACCACCCCCTGCACGACCCCCTACACTGCCCGAACACTACTGCACTGCCCTAAACCCTGAAACACCAGCCCCAGCACGACCCCTACACTGCCCGAACACCACTGCACTGCCCTAAACCCTGAAACACCAGCCCCAGCAAGACCCCTACACTGCCCGAACACCACTGCACTGCCCTAAACCCTGAAACACCAGCACCAGCAAGACCCCCTACACTGCCCGAACACCACTGCACTGCCCTAAACCCTGAAACACCACCCCCAGCAAGACCCCCTACACTGCCCGAACACCACTGCACTAAACCCTGAAACACCACCCCCAGCAAGACCACCTACACTGGCCGAACACCACTGCACTGCCCTAAACCCTGAAACACCACCCCCTGCACGACCCCCTACCCTGCCCAAACACCACTGCACTGCCCTAAACCCTGAAACACCACCCCCTGCACGACCCCCTACACTGCCCGAACACCACTGCACTGCCCTAAACCCTGAAACACCACCCCTGCACGACCCCCTACACTGCCCGAACACTACTGCACTGCCCTAAACCCTGAAACACCAGCCCCAGCACGACCCCCTACACTGCCCGAACACCACTGCACTACCCTAAACCCTGAAACACCAGCCCCAGCAAGACCCCCTACACTGCCCGAACACCACTGCACTGCCCTAAACCCTGAAACACCAGCCCCAGCAAGACCCCCTACACTGCCCGAACACCACTGCACTGCCCTAAACCCTGAAACACCACCCCCAGCAAGACCCCCTACACTGCCCAAACACCACTGCACTAAACCCTGAAACACCACCCCCAGCAAGACCACCTACACTGGCCGAACACCACTGCACTGCCCTAAACCCTGAAACACCACCCCCTGCACGACCCCCTACACTGCCCAAACACCACTGCACTGCCCTAAACCCTGAAACACCACCCCCCAGCACGACACCCTACACTGCCCTAAACCCTGAAACACTACACCCAGCAAGACCCCCTTCACTGCCCGAACACCACTGCACTGCCTTAAACCCTGAAACATCACCCCCAGCAAGACCCCCTACACTGCCCGAACACCACTGCCCTAAACCCTGAAACACCACCCCCAGCAAGACCCCCTACACTGCCCGAACACCACTGCACTGATCTAAACCCTGAAACACCACCCCCAGCACGACCCCCTACACTGCCCGAACACCACTGCTCTGCCCAAAACCCTGAAACACCAGCCCCAGCACGACCCCCTACACTGCCCGAACACCACTGCACTACCCTAAACCCTGAAACACCAGCCCCAGCAAGACCCCCTACACCGCCCGAACACCACTGCACTAAACCCTGAAACACCACCCCCAGCAAGACCCCCTACACTGCCCGAACACCACTGCACTAAACCCTGAAACACCACCCCCAGCAAGACCACCTACAATGGCCGAACACCGCTGCACTAAACCCTGAAACACCACCCCCTGCACGACCCCCTACACTGCCCGAACACCACTGCACTGCCCTAAACCCTGAAACACCACCCCCAGCACGACCCCCTACACTGCCCGAGCACCACTGCACTGCCCTAAACCCTGAAACACCAGCCCCAGCACGACCGCCTACACTGCCCGAACACCAGTGCACTGCCCTAAACCGTGAAACACCACCCCCAGCATGACCCCCTACACTGCCCGAACACCACTGTACTGCCCTAAACCGTGAAACACCAGCCCCAGCACGACCCCCTACACTGCCCGAACACCACTGCACTGCCCTAAACCCTGAAACACCAGCCCCTGCACGACCCCCTACACTGCCCGAACACCACTGCACTGCCCTAAACCCTGAAACACCACCCCCAGCACGACCCCCTACACTGCCCGAACACCACTGCACTGCCCTAAACCCTGAAACACCACCCCCAGCACGACCCCCTACACTGCCCGAACACCACTGGACTGCCCTAAACCATGAAACATCACCCCCAGCAAGACCCCCTACACTGCCCGAACACCACTGCCCTAAACCCTGAAACACCACCCCCAGCATGACCCCCTACACTGCCTGAAAACCACTGCACTGCCCTAAACCCTGAAACACCACCGCCCAGCATGACCCCCTACACTGCCCGAACACCACTGTTCTGCCCAAAACCCTGAAACACCAGCCCCAGCACGACCCCCTACACTGCCCGAACACCACTGCACTGCCCTAAACCCTGAAACACCAGCCCCAGTCGAACCCCTACACTGCACGAACACCACTGCACTACGCTAAACCCTGAAACACCACCCCGAGCATGACCCCCTACACTGCCCGAGCACCAGTGCACTGCCCTAAACCCTGAAACACCAGCCCCAGCACGACACCCTACACTGCCCGAACACCAGTGCACTGCCCTAAACCCTGAAACACCAGCCCCAGCACGACCCCCTACACTGCCCGAACCCCACTGCACTGCCCTAAACCGTGAAACACCAGCCCCAGCACGACCCCCTACACTGCCCGAAAACCACTGCACTGCCCTAAACCCTGAAACACTACCCCCAGCAAGAACCCCTACACTGCCCGAACACCACTGCACTGCCCTAAACCGTGAAACACCAGCCCCAGCACGACCCCCTACACTGCCCGAAAACCACTGCACTGCCCTAAACCCTGAAACACCAGCCCCAGCACGACCCCCTACACTGCCCGAACACCACTGCACTGCCCTAAACCCTGAAAGACCACCCCGTGCACGACCCCTACACTGCCCGAACACCACTGCACTGCCCTAAATTCTGAAACACCACCCCCAGCACGACCCCCTACACTGCCCGAACACCAATGCACTGCTCTAAACCCTGAAACACCACCCCTGCATGACCCCTACACTGCCCGAACACTACTGCACTGCCCTAAACCCTGAAACACCATCCCCAGCATGACCCCCAACACTGCCCGAACACCACTGCACTGCCCTAAACCCTGAAACACTACCCCCAGCAAGACCCCCTACACTGCCCGAACACCACTGCACTGCCCTAAACCCTGAAACACCAGCCCCAGCCCGACCCCCTACACTGCCCGAACACCACTGCCCTAAACCCTGAAACATCATGTAGGAGAGTAGGATCTGCTTCACATGGGTACCCCCACTTTTTGCTGATGCTTCACTGTTTTTCGACATTAGTCTGGCTGGGGCCCTGCTAATCAGAACCCCAGCCTAGCTGCTTCCTCTCTAAAATGGTTTCCATGTGCCTTAGGCACATCACTGATTGGAATCTGGAGTGCCCTTATAAGTCCCTAGTATATGGTATACTATGTATCTGAAAGAGCCACGTTAGTGACAGATTCCTTACCTTAGAATATCCCCAGGCGTCAGGCTGGATCCGGAAAGTTTTTGCGTAGCAGTACCCTTGCGCGTCGGTAGGCGGCGTCGTGCGGCTCCGCGTCCGTTGTCGGCGTCGTGATCGCCGGGATGACGTCGCGGGCAGTACTTAGACGCCGCCCCTGCGCGCTGACGTCAGTTCTTCTTTTTCCGCGCCAGTAAGCGCAGATCCGGGAAGAGCAGTGCCCTAGTCACTTTTTGACTATCTTTTTTGTGAATTTTTCACTGTTTCTTCAAACGAGTCTTCACGACTCCTAAGGTGTCGTAGGGATGCCCGGCTTTAAGCCCTGCGAGGAATGTGGTCGCATGATGTCGATCATGGACCCGCACCTCGAGTGTCTCTTCTGTCTCGGCCGAGACCACGACACGAAGTCGTGCCCTGACTGCCGGAAACTTCATCCGAAGGCTTTGCGAGAGCGGTCTCGAAAGCTCCTCGAAGTCCGGCAGTTGGCTCCGCGCCGCACCAAGCCCCGGTCCCGGGAGAGGTCGAGGGGCCGGACGCGGAGTCCCCGCCGTTCGTCGGAATCCAAGTCTTCGCGCTCCTCCGGTAAGTCGAAGCACAAGAAGTCTAAGCGGCGTCATCGCTCTAAGACTTCGCCTCGCCGGTCTCGCGACTCGGCGGAGGTCCCTGTCGGCATCGTCCCCGCGGCCCCGGACGTGCCTGTCGAGTTGCCCCCGCATTACCCGTCCTACCCGGGTTTGGGGGCGACTCCGGCCGAAATACAGGAATTCCTGTCGGCCATGGCCCGCCTCTTCGGGCCTCAAGGTCCCTCCGGTGCGCCTTCGGGCCCCGCGGGCCCTGATGGGGTTGCTCCGGCGTTGCCGTCGACTCCGGTCCCGGCGTCGCCTGTCCCACCGGCCTTCATCCCGGCCTCGGCTCCGGCCCCGGCCTCGATCCCGGCTCCGGTGGTGCCGCAACCCCCATCGACGCCGGTTGACCTAACCACGCCTCCGCCGACGCCGATGTCCCCGGTGCCGTTCCCGACGCCGTCCGGGGCTCCGGGCGGCGTCGTTCCCGGTTCTCTCCGGCTCCGGACATGGAGCCGGACCGGCGCCGCCCGACGCCGGTTCCGGCGCCGATGAGACCTTGGGTCCCTGATGTCCCTCCTCCTCCATATTTTCAACCTGAGGAGGACCAGGAGAGCTGGGAGGGGTCTGAGGACCCTCTCACACAACAGTGCGAGTTTGACCCGGACTGGGTTGAGGAACTTGGGGATGCCAGTGGTCTGGACACCTCCCCTGACTCTGGCATGCTGTCTCCTCCCGTGGCTACGGAGGAGGGGGCTAATTTTGCAACGGTGTTGCGTAGAGCTGCTGGAGCCTTGAATCTCCAGTTGCCTACAGTGGCCGTCAGGACTAACATCCTGACTGAAGTGCTTCAGCCGGCGGCCTCCTCTTTGGAGACTGTGCTGCCGTTCAACGATGCACTCACTGACGTTCTTTTGGGTGCCTGGTCCAAACCCACCACAGGGGCTCCTGTGGATAGGAACGTGGCCCGACGCCATCGCCCTGCTCCGGGCGACCCCCTGTTTCTCTCCCAACACCCCACCCCTGAGAGCTTGGTTGTCCAAGCCTCTGCCTCCCAAACCGCCTTCCCTACCGCCCCTCCGGATAGGGAATCCAAGCGCCTGGATCACTTTGGGAAGAAGGCTTTCTCTTCCTCCAGTGCTGGCTTGCGGTCCGTTAATACCGCTTGCCTCTTGGGCCGATACACCCACTCCCTGTGGGATTCGGTGGCGACTGTTTTGCCGCAGTGCTCTGAGGAGGTCCAGACACTGCTTACCCGCGCCATTGCGGAAGGGAGTGATGCGGCTAAATATACCATCCGCTGTGGCCTTGATACCGCCGACTCGCTGGGCAGATCGCTTGCAACGACGGTGGCGCTGCGTCGCCACGCCTGGCTGAGAACCACTGGTTTTTCAGGGGATGTCCAGAATACACTCATGGACATGCCCTTTGATGGAGTCGGTCTTTTGGTTCGAAGGCAGACCATGCGCTGGAGCGTTTCAAGGACTCACGGGCTACTGCTAAGTCCCTGGGCCTTGCTGTTGTGCGCCCTCCACTCACGTCTGCTTTTCGCCCCTTTCGTGGCCACGGAAGGGGCGCCCAGTCACGTCCACAGCCCGGCCAACGGCCCGCGCAGCAAGCGCCTTCGCGTGGCCGAGGGCGTGGATACCGCCGTGGCGGTTCGGGCAACCAGCGTGCGGGTCAGGCCACCACCTCCAACCCGTCCGCGGCCTCCAAGCCCTCCTAGTCCCTCCTTTCAGGTGCACAGCACGCCAGTCGGGGGCAGGGTCCGCCATCACCTTCACCACTGGCGTCCCATCACCTCGGACAGGTGGGTCTTGGACATTGTCCGAAGGGGCTACTCCCTCCCCTTCGAGACCACCCCCCAGCCATGCCACCTCAATTCCACCGCATGTCAGGGGATCACTTGGTGCTTCTACAGAAGGAAGTCACGGCCCTCTTGGCCAAGAGGGCCATCGAGCATGTTCCGACCCCAGAAGTAGGGCGTGGTTGCTACTCCCACTACTTTCTGGTGCCCAAAAAGGACAAGGAGGACATGCGTCCCTATCTTGGACCTCCGGAACGTCAATCGCTTCCTCCGGAAGGAGAAGTTCAAGATGCTCACCCTAGCTCAGGTCTTGACTGCCCTCGACCCCGGAGACTGGTTGGTAGCGTTGGACTTGCAGGACGCCTATTTCCACATCCCCGTCCTGCCGGCCCACCGGCGTTACCTTCGGTTCACGGTAGGCCTCGAGCATTTTCAGTTCACCGTGCTCCTCTTTGGCCTTACCAGTGCCCCTCGGGTGTTCACGAAAGTGATGGCGGTGGTCGCAGCTCATCTGCGCCGGGCAGGGGTTTCAGTCTTCCCCTACCTCGACGACTGGCTGCTGAAGGCGGGCTCGCCCCAGGCAGTCGTCTCCCACCTCCAGACTACGGCCGAACTCCTGCACTCGCTGGGGTTCTCCATCAATGTGCCGAAGTCGCATCTGATTCCTTCTCCACAGCTCCTTTTCATTGGAGCAGTTCTGGACACGACGCAGTTTCGGGCCTATCCTCCCGAACGGCGAGTCCGGGATATTCAGGCTATGATTCCGATCTTTCAGCCTTTATCCTGGGTTTCGGCACGGATGACCCTGAGGCTGCTGGGCCTCATGGCCTCCTGCATCCTGCTGGTCAATCATGCCAGATGGCATATGCGGGCTCTGCAGTGGGACCTGAAGTTCCAGTGGGCGCAGCACCAGGGCAACCTGTCCGATCACGTCCAGATCTCGGAGGGGACTGCAAAACAGTTGCAGTGGTGGCTCTCGAACCGGCAATGGGTCATGGGCAGATCCCTCTCCCTTCCCCAGCCAGAGCACACAGTTGTGACGGACGCGTCCCTTCTGGGATGGGGCGGTCACATGGGAGAGGCGGAGATCAGAGGCCTCTGGTCTCCGGGCGGAGTCCCGGCTCCATATCAACCTTCTGGAGCTCCGGGCGATCCGACTTGCACTCAAGGCATTCCTTCCCTCTGTCAAAGGGAAGGTAGTGCAGGTGTTCACCGACAACACCACCGCCATGTGGTACTGCAACAAACAGGGCGGGGTGGGGTCGTGGACCCTTTGTCAGGAGGCTCTGCGCCTCTGGACATGGCTGGAACATCAGGGCATGTTCCTGATGGTTCAACACCTGGCAGGTTCCCTGAACGCCAGGGCCGGACAAACTCAGCCGCAGGTGCATGATGGATCACGAATGGCGTCTTCACTCGGAAGTGGCGCAAGGACTCTTTCTACAGTGGGGAGAGCCTTGGTTAGATCTATTCGCCACCGAAGAGAACGCGCAATGTCATCAGTTCTGCGCGTTGGAATTTCCAAGGCGGCACTCGCTCGGCGACGCTTTCGTCACGAGTGGAGTTGCGGTCTATTGTACGCCTTTCCGCCTATACCACTTCTACCCAGAGTGTTGAAGAAGATTCGGCACGACCGGGCCCAAGTCATTCTTGTGGCTCCGGACTGGGCTCGAAGAGTTTGGTATCCCGAGCTACTCAGTATGAGCGTAGATCCCCGATCCGTCTGCCTCTTCGGGAGGATCTTCTGTCGCAGCAGCAGGGGACGGTCCTCCACCCGAACCTGTCCAGTCTACACCTGCTTGCGTGGAGATTGAGCGGCGGCCGTTGATTCCTTTCGACTTGCCTCCCGAAGTTTGTGATGTGATTCTGGCAGCCAGGCGTCCCTCCACTAAGGTGGTATACGCCTGCAGGTGGAACAAATTTGTGGCATGGTGCACAGCAAAGGCTGTGAACCCCCTTTCTGCCCCTCTTTCTGAGGTCCTTCTGTTCCTTCTTTCTCTGGCCCAACAGGGTTCTGCCCTGGGTACCATCAAGGGTTATCTCTGTGCTATCTCGGCCTTCCTCAGGCTCCCTGATCAGCCCTCCCTTTTCAAGTCCCCTGTTGTTAACCGGTTCTTAAAAGGCATTACACACCTCTGTCCTCCTGTTCCATTTGTGATGCCTCAGTGGGACTTGAACTTGGTTCTTACCTTTTTAATGTGCGCTCCCTTTGAGCCTCTGCATAACTGTCCTCTTCGTCTTCTGACTCTAAAGACAGCCTTTCTGGAGCCATCACCTCCGCTCGGCGGGTGAGTGAGCTCCAGGCTTTATCTTGCAAACCTCCCTTTCTGTCTGTTCATCCAGACAAGGTTGTTCTTCGGACGCGTCCGTCCTTCTTGCCAAAGGTGGTTACTGCCTTCCACATTGGGCAGACCATCACTTTGCCTACCTTCTTTCCGCCTCCGCATCCTTCCAGAGAGGAAGAGAGGCTCCACCGTCTGGACCCAAAACGTGCCCTCTCCTTCTATATCGACCGCACAAAACACTTCCGGGTGGATGACCAGCTCTTTGTTGGCTACGTGGGCGCCAAAAAAGGTCGGGCGGTGCACAAACGAACCATCTCCCGCTGGGTTACCTTGTGCATCAAGACCTGCTATTCTTTGGCTAAGAAGGAGCCTCCTGTTGGGCTGCGTGCCCATTCCACCAGGGCAACGGCTGCTACCACGGCCTTGGGCCGCGGTGTTCCGCTGCCGGTTATCTGTCACGTGGGCCTCGCTGCACACGTTTACAAAGCATTACTGCCTTGACAGTCAGGTCCGGAGGGACGGCTTCTTTGGCCGTTCTGTCCTCCAGGACTTCCTTGTCTGATCTTTGTTCGCAGACCCACCACCGGGGTTGGTATTGCTGGGGTATCTATTCTAAGGTAAGGAATCTGTCACTAACGTGTCTCTTTCAGATGCACAAGTTACTAACTTGTGTAACGATATATCTGTAAGAGACAGTAGTTAGTGACAGATTCCTTACCGCCCCACCCATCCTCCCCGTTCTGCGAACTGATTTCTAGGGTTAAGGACATCCCTTTCAGGGCCCTAGTATTTTTCAGACACCTATGTCAGCTTCTTGCATGGCTCTGCGTTCCTGGCGCGGAAAGTCGTGTACAGAACTGACGTCAGCGCGCAGGGGCGGCGTCTAAGTACTGCCCGCGACGTCATCCCGGCGATCACGACGCCGACGACGGACGCGGAGCCGCACGACGCCGCCTACCGACGCGCAAGGGTACTGCTACGCAAAAACTTTCCGGATCCAGCCTGACGCCTGGGGATATTCTAAGGTAAGGAATCTGTCACTAACTACTGTCTCTTACAGATATATCGTTACACAAGTTAGTAACTTGTGCACCAAGGGCATAGGTACCTCAGAGGCCTACCAGGGGCTGCAGCATGTATTATGCCACCCCTGGTAGGCCATCCAAACTGACACCACAGGTCTGCTACTGCAGCCTGGGTAAGGTGGTGCATGCACCCCTTACTGTGATATAGGTTACCTATATCACTAAATACATACACACATATAAACCTATAAGTCAGTCCTATGGCAGGCCTTATGAGGGGGGAAACTGTCAACCCTCTGCTGTTAGGGGATATGATAAAAACAATCTAAACTGCGGGTTGATTAATTGCAGATCCTTGATGAAACACCACCAAGAGGTATCCAACATGTTAGAAGACATGGATTTGGATGTTCTCTTTTTAACAGAGACTTGGACCAGCACCGACTCTTCAGTACAAATGGGCTTCGCCTGCCCAGATAGATACAAAATATTCCATCAACCGAGGGCGGCTGGAAGAGGAGGGGGGGTTGGGGTGATCTTTAAGGAAAAGTGGAACTTTACACCTCTACAGGTAGATGACGTTATAGGGATTGAACTGTTGGGCTTTTCACTTCAAGAGGCTAAAGGTAGGCTACTCACTGGGGTGGTCTGTTACAGACCCCCGGGTTCTGATACCCAATTTCAAGTATTATTTAATACCATCACTAACCTGAGCCTAACCCATTCTAGAATGATTCTATTAGGGGATTTTAATTTATGGGATAACGGCAGCTTAGATAATCATCTGAGAGACCTAAGGCATACGTGTGAGAATCTTAACTTGCATCAACTAGTACAACAACCGACTCATCTAGGAGGGCATGTTTTAGATCTTTTGTTTGCAAACCAGCCCGAGACTAAGGTGGTTGATATACTGCCTCAAACCTGGACTGACCATTCTCTAATCCACTTTTACATTACGTTACCTAGATCGGAGGACAATAATAACCGGCCGGTGACTTATCGAAAGGGAAGAGAATGGGCTAAGCTAGTGAAAAATAGGACTTACCCGACCTTTCTGAATCAGAATCTTTTTGCTTCTTCTGTATCTGTAGGCGAAAATGATCAAACCTACTGCAATTACATAGCTTGGAACCCTCGATTCAATAGTTCCAGTAAAACGACTCAAAAGCAGAAAAAAACATCTGCTCCCTGGTATAATTGTGAGCTGAAACAGCTACGAGTAGCATGTAAAAAGGCAGAGAGAAAATGGAGGAGGGCCTATTTAGAGTCAATTAAGAAGGATTTGAAATTAGTACAGTCACAATATAAGGAGTCCATCGCCAGGGCCAAAGCAGATTTTTATGCCAAAACGATTTTACAGGCACCAAATAGCACCAAAGCACTCTTTAATATCTTTAGGGATCTCTCTAGTCCAGCTTGCACGAGCAATAAGGTGGTCGCGTCACAGAAACTCTGTGATGAGATTGCCTTTTATTGTGAAGAAAAATAATTAAAATCGTTGGAGATCTTCACCCCACTGACACCAGTGGTCAGGATGATTCGCCCTGGAAGTTAGACGTAGAACCCCAGATAAACACCTCCCTGGAATACTTTCAAGTCCCTACGGAGGACTCTTTCAATCATCTCGCCCAAAGTGTGTCCTCGGGATCTCCCTTAGATCCCCTTCCACATAAAATCTGGAAAATATTTGGGCAAGAAATCCTCCCTGGCTACGACAGATCTGCTGCCAATCTCTGGAGGAAGGAGAGGTTCCAGAGGCATGGAAACAGGCAGTGGTGACCCCTTGCTTAAAAACCATCCTTGGACCCTACAATTCCAGCAAATTTTAGACCAATTTCCCTCCTGCCGTATCCGATCAAAATTTTGGAAAAGACAGTTAGCAAAGTTCTTTCATGCTATCTTGAGGATAATTTTCTGCTGGATAGGGACCAATTTGGTTTCCGCCCAGGACATGGCACTGAGACCGCTTTGGCAACCATAATGGACAATCTACGAATGCGTGCTGACAATGGGAACTCGTCAGTCCTAGTGCTATTGGATATGTCAGCCGCTTTCGACACGGTTAGCCATACAGTGCTAATGGAAAGACTGAAAAGTATAGGGGTTAAAGGACGGGCCTTGCAGTGGCTACAATCTTATTTGTCAGGAAGACAACAGGCTGTTTCTATGACGCCGTTCACCTCTGGCAAGTCCCTAGTACATCACGGGGTGCCGCAGGGCTCAGCGATCAGCCCTATTCTTTTCAATATCTACTTACGTCCTCTATTCCCCATCATTAAATCTTATGGAATTGACCTGGTCAACTACGCCGATGATACCCAACTGGTTTTTTCCCTGGAGGGGAAACAAGCGGTATCTATGGACACCTTCCAGGAGTGTATGCGTCAGACTGCTGGTTGGCTCAGGAAAAATTCCTTACAGTTTAATGGGGGAAAACAGAGGTGGTGTATTGTCCTGCCACGAGAATGTCCCGACATCTACCGGTGGAGTTTAAGCTTACCCCCGAGGATGAACCCTTGACTCCTGCTAAAACGGTGCGCAATTTGGGGGTCATGGTAGATGAGAACCTCCAAATGGAATCACAGGCTAATAAAACTGTCAGTGTCTGTCTCTCCCTGCTACGTATGTTACGGAAGGTTCTTCCGTTACTTCCAAAAGATACTCGATCTCTTGTAGTGAGGAGCATAATTTTGAGTAGACTGGACTACTGCAACTCCCTGTATTTGGGAGCACCGCAATATATTTTGCAGGGGTTGCAGAGAGTCCAGTCCATGGCAGCCAAGCTGGTGCTAAATAGACAGCGCAGATCTTCCACGGCATTGGCCTTGGGAGACCTGCATTGGCTGCCCGTCAGGGAAAGAATTAGCTTCAAATCCCTCTGTATTGTAAACAGAGCAGCACATGACCTGGGTCCAGTCCCCTGCAGGAGCTGTTCACCTGGTATAATCCCGGGAGGCAGCTTCGCTCCTCGAGTGCAAATCTGATAACAACCACCAGGTTTAAGAGATCCAGGATGGGGGGCAGAGCCTTTGGTGTGGCCGCTGCGCGCCTATGGAATGAGCTGCCTCAGAACCTTAGACAGGCCAGTTCTCTGACCTGCTTCAGGAAGAGTTTGAAAACCTGGCTATTTCCAAGGAGTGAATATTAGATCCCTTCTCTGACAATTGGTTCTGCTTTTACAGTGGTTTTCATCATTCTAAGCGCCAGGATACCCGTAGGGTGGCAGTTTTTTGCGCTATACAAGTTTGTAATTCAATTCAATTCAATTCTTATCAATCCTGAAGGCAGAGTGCGTGGTTCCTATGTGAGAGGGTGCCCCTGCATGAGCAGGGCCCCTCTGCAGCGTTCGGAGACCCTTCTCTGATGCTGTTTGTAGTGCAGCCTGACCATATACTCTTAAGCGCATTATAACCTCGCGTTAAATGCTAACTTTGGAATGGCTGCACCGAAACATGTCGTGTTTGGTGTCAAACATCTTGGAATACTACCCCCCCGCCAATTCTGGCAGCGGGGGTAGCATTCCACCCTTCTAGAGGGAAAGACATGTTAACTCTGGCTAGCCCGGTAACTTCTTTCTAAAGCCCTGGCATCACAAAATGGATGCTGCTGCCACAGACACGAGTCTGGCCTCCTGCTGCTGGACGAAACTCTGGCAGGGAGGCCTGGACAACAGGCTTCCTGTCCCAGGGAGGCGTGACCACCTCCCCAGACAGGATAATGTGTATTGGGGCTGGGCGGGAGCACTTTCGGGTGCTTTGAAGTCCTGCACTGGGGGCACACTTGGTGTCCCTGTGCATACCCCAGTTCAAACCGGATCAGGGGCTTGCAGCCCCTGCTTTGGCGTGAACTGGACAAAGGGAAAGGGTGTAGCCACCCTCTGCCCTGACCCACCCATAGGTGGGGCCACAGAGTAGTCCAACCCCAAACTTGGTATAAGTATAGGAACCCAGTCCTTAGGACTTTAGATTATCCCTGGACGAAACTCTGAAACAGAATCCTGGACCTTCAACGCTCTACTAAAGACTAGAGGACAGAAGAATCTCCCTTGGGGTCAAGGAGTGACTCCCCTGCTTGGCAGGCACCAAAGAAGCAATTGTCCGGTCTGCATCGCCTAAGCTCCCGTCGGATGCCGAAGTCTTTGCATCACCAGAGGTGGATTTCCAGACTTCCCCGAGGCTGCCCTGAGTCCCCAGCAAAGCTGAGGCCCGTAGCTGTCGTGGGTAACGTGGAACTGTGACCCTGGACACCGCACGCATTTGCTAGTGCATCCTCTTCTGGGTCTCCCACGAAGTCGTGCTTTGGGCTCCGAGTAGCCCTAGCCTCCAGCACCAACTGCACCGAAGATCACTGGCCTCCACTCCACGAGTGTCCTGTGAGCCAGATCCACATGCGACGTCTCGAGGCTCCTTCGCGGTCGCTAGCCAGTTGGCTAGTAGCCCTTAATGAAGGCCAATCCTTTTCTTACTTGGCATCCTGGTTGCTCCAGGCCTGCCCTCACTTACCCTCGCTGGGTGAGTTCCTCAGACCTTGCTGGTCTGCACCATCGTCGATCTTCATCTTCACCGAGACTTGCTGTTGCCAAAGCTTGTTGGGTCCAATCCGGTCGCCGACACATCAGCACTCGACAGACATCGTGTACCAACCCGAATCCTGCTCCTGGTCGCCGACAACGCCTCCTGGACCTCGTGGCTGAAGAGTCAAGACGACCGTCAACGCACCTGAAGCACTCGACATCGGTGGGCATCTGTCCATCGCCTTCCTGGTCACTGGCTAGTGACCCAGACTCTGTCCCCTCTGCTTTCAGGTTCTTCAGATCTCCGATCCACTCTTGGATCCACCCGGACACTTTCCACTTGGTCGCCAGCAGCACTTTGCAGCAGATCGCCATTCAAATCGACGACGAAACCCGACCCCGAAAAGCACCTATGCACCCGGCTTCCCTGCGTGAGGTAACACGAGTACTCCGGTGCTCCCGTGGTAGAGACTCTAGAACGACCTAGTTCTCAAAGGGTTTGCTCCAAGTCCTCCTTTAAGTGTCCCTTTTCTTTAATTTCCTGATCGCGACTTTCTCCATAGAAGTTAACGGCGTATCGCGGTTGTGTATTTACACTGCACGCGTACCCCGTGGGTCCCCTGTGTCACTACCTTGGGTGGTTCCTTGTGGTCCAAGCACTTCTAGAGGCTCTAGGCCTAGTGTCTAGTTCAGTCGTGACACTAAGAACTCTGAAAAGGGTGGGGAGAAGGGTAAAGACCAAAAGTCTTCATCAGGCCCCCAAAAATCTTCTTCAGGTAGGGATTCACAGTCTACAAAAGGGAAAGGCCAAAGAAAACCATGGTGCAAGGTCTGTAAGCAAAAGACCCACTGGACCAGTGATTGCACCAAGTCCAAAGACTCAAGTCCAGCACCCACCAATGTCCCTAAGGCACCTGTTCTCCCTAGTACAGTTACAGTTGGTGGGAGTGCTCCAGCCAAGGGTTTAGTAGGGTTCACCCTGGGTACTGAGTTGGGCTCTGACCTAGTCAGAGAACTAACTCAGGCTGTGTTAGTCTGTGATGGAGGCATGGATGTGCCTCCTCTATGAGTCCCAGTAATCTGGGCAAGTACAGACAACAGCCTTTAATCAATGGACGAGAGGCTTTGGCATTTAGGGACACAGGGGCAAGTGTCACAATGGTGACACAAGACCTTGTGAATCCTGGGCAAGTTATACTTGGTGAGATGTACCAAGTGACCAATGCTAGCAACGTCAGAACAGACCATACTCTGGCAGTTGTTAACTTCTCCTGGGGAGGGGTAACTGGCCTTAAGAAGGTTGTGGTGAGTGCAAACCTACCAGTCGAATGCTTGCTTGGCAATGACTTAGAGACTTCTGCTTGGGCAGAAGTGGAGCTCAGGACCCATGCAGAAATGCTGGGGATCCCTGCAGATGTGTTTGCTGTGACCAGGTCACAAGCCAAAATGTCTAGCACGGAACAGGCCTTGGATTCTGGAATAATGGACCAAGTGCCTTCCAAGAGGAGGAGTAGTAGGGTTAAGGCAGTGCCTTCCCCCTTGGCTCAGGAAGATCATCAGTCCCTTGAGGGGGATGATCTCAGTCCTGAAGAAGGAACTGTCCCAGAGGAACTTGAACCTGACCAGGTTGAGTTCTTGGGGACAGGGGGACCTTCCAGGGCAGATCTGAGCCAGGAGCAGCAGAGCTGCCCCTCCCTTGACCCCTCAGACAGCAAGCTGCTGCTGAGGCTGCTGGGAAAGCTAGTGGTCCCCATACTGTGTATTGGGATGATGGACTCCTGTACTCAGAGAGTAGAGACCCCAAGCCTGGTGCTACCAGGAGGTTGGTTATACCTCTGAAGTTCAGGGGCTTCCTATTGACCCTAGCCCATGATATTCCCTTGGCAGGTCACCTGGGCCAGAACAAGACTTGGGACAGAATTGTCCCTCACTTTCACTGGCCCCACATGTCTGAAGACACCAAGGAGTTTTGTCGCTCCTGTGTAACCTGCCAGGCCAGTGGCAAGGCAGGTGGCACTACAAAGGCCCCCTGATACCACTACCTGTGGTGGGGGTACCCTTGAAAGGGTAGGGATTGACATTGTTGGTCCCATGGATCCCCAAACCGCATCTGGGCACAGGTTTATCCTGGTGGTAGTGGATCATGCCACCAGGTACCCAGAAGCTATTCCCCTCAGGACCACTACAGCACCTGTGGTGGCAAGGGCCCTCCTGGGAATTTTCTCAAGAGTGGGCTTTCCTAAGGAGGTAGTATCAGACAGGGATGCTAACTTCATGTCTGGGTACTTAAAAGCAATGTGGAAGGAGTGTGGAGTGACTTATAAGTTCACCACACCCTATCACCCACAATGCAATGGTTTAGTTGAGAGATTCAACAAAACCTTGAAGGGCATGATTAAAGGGCTCCCAGAAAAGCTTAGGCGAAGATGGGACATACTCTTGCCCTGCCTTTTATTTGCATATAGGGAGGTGCCTCAGAAGGGTTGGTTACAGCCCTTTTGAACTTCTGTTTGGCCACCCTGTCAGGGGTCCACTGTGCTTGGTGAAGGAAGGATGGGAGTTACCTCTCAAGCCCCCAAAGCAAGACATAGTGGACTATGTACTTGGTCTCCGCTCCCGGATGGCTGAGTATATGAAAAAGGCAACCAAAAACCTTGAGGCTAGCCAGGAACTTCAAAAGGCCTGGCATGACCAAAGGCTGTTCTGACTGTTTACCAGCCAGGACAGAAGGTGTGGGTGTTGGAGCCAGTGGCCCCAGCAGCTCTCCAAGACAAATGGAGTGGACCCCACACTATTGTTGAGCAGAAGGGTGAGGTTACCTACTTAGTAGACCTAGGAACACCCAGGAGTCCCCACAGGGTTCTCCATGTCAACAGGTTAAAACCATATGTGGACAGGGCAGACATGGGCTTGCTCATGGCTACTGATGAAGGGCAGGAGGAAGAGAGTGACCCACTCCCTGACCTGCTCTCACAGAAGCCTGACGATGGGTCAGTAGATGGTGTAGCCTTGGCAGGCAGCCTCACTACCCAGCAACAAACTGATTGTTGGCAGGTGCTCAATCAGTTTAGACACATGTTTTCACTGACACCCAGTCAGACCACCTGGTGCACTCATGAAGTGGACACTGGGGACAGTCTGCCTATTAAAAATAAGATTTATAGGCAACCTGACCATGTCAGGGACTGTATCAGGACTGAAGTCCAGAAAATGTTGGAGTTGGGAGTTATTGAACCCTCAGATAGCCCTTGGGCTAGTCCAGTGGTCCTTGTGCCAAAACCTCACACCAGTGGTGGAAAAAGAGAGATGAGGTTTTGTGTGGACTACAGGGGTCTCAATGCAGTCACTAGGACTGATGCCCATCCAATACCAAGGGCAGATGAGCTCATAGATACTTTGGCCTCAGCCAAATATCTCAGCACATTTGACTTGACAGCTGGCTACTGGCAGATCAGACTAGCTGATACTGCAAAGCCCAAAACAGCATTCTCAACCCCTAGTGCTTATTATCAATTTGTGGTAATGCCCTTTGGTCTGAAGAATGCACCTGCCACTTTCCAGAGGTTGGTGAATACAGTTCTCACAGGTCTGAAGTCTATAGTGCAGCATATCTAGATGATATTGCTGTCTTTAGCTCCACCTGGGAGGATCACCTGGTCCACCTCAGGAATGTTTTACAGGCCCTGCAAAGGCAGGCCTGACTATCAAGGCCACTAAGTGCCAGATAGGGCAGAGTCAGGTTGTGTACCTGGGCCACCTTGTGGGTGGAGGCCAGGTTCAACCTTTGCAGAGCAAGATCCAGACTATCATGGACTGGACTGCTCCAACTACCCAGACTCAGGTGAGAGCCTTCTTAGGCCTGACTGGGTACTATAGGAGATTTGTCAAGGGGTATGGATCAATAGTGACACCCCTGAATGACTTAACTTCTAAGAAAATGCCCAAAAGGTTCAGTGGACAGCTAGCTGTCAAAAGGCATTTGATGACCTGAAGCAGGCCATGTGCACTGCTCCCATTCTACAGAGTCCTGATTACTCCAAGAAGTTCATTGTTCAAACTGATGCATCTGAATTGGGGGTAGGGGCTGTACTGTCACAATTGAATGAAGAAGGTCAGGATCAGCCAGTAGCTTTCATTAGCAGAAGGCTGACCCCTAGAGAGAAACGTTGGTCAGCCATTGAGAGGGAGGCCTTTGCTGTGGTCTGGGCTCTGAAGAAGTTGAGGCCATACTTGTTTGGTACTCACTTCCTTGTTCAAACAGACCATAAGCCCCTCTTATGGCTAAAACAAATGAAGGGTGAAAACCCCAAACTGCTTAGGTGGTCCATTTCCCTACAGGGGATGGACTTCACAGTGGAACATAGACCTGGGAGTAACCATGCCAATGCAGATGGACTCTCTAGGTACTTCCACTTAGAACATGAAGACTTAACTGGGCAAGGTTAGTTTAATGTCCCTACGTTTGGGTGGGGGTTGTGTAGGAGAGTAGGATCTGCTTCACATGGGTACCCCCACTTTTTGCTGATGCTTCACTGTTTTTCGACCTTAGTCTGGCTGGGGCCCTGCTAATCAGAACCCCAGCCTAGCTGCTTCCCTCTCTAAAATGGTTTCCATGTGCCTTAGGCACATCACTGATTGGAATCTGGAGTGCCCTTATAAGTCCCTAGTATATGGTATACTATGTACCAAGGGCATAGGTACCTCAGAGGCCTACCAGGGGCTGCAGCATGTATTGTGCCACCACTGGAAGGCCATCCAAACTGACACCACAGGTCTGCTACTGCAGCCTGGGTAAGGTGGTGCATGCACCCCTTACTGTGATATAGGTTACCTATATCACTATATACATACACACATATAACCTATAAGTCACTCCTATGGCAGGCCTTATCAATCTTGAAGGCAGAGTGCGTGGTTCCTATGTGAGAGGGTGCCCCTGCATGAGCAGGGCCCCTCTGCAGCGTTCGGAGACCCTTCTCTGATGCTGTTTGTAGTGCAGCCTGACCATATACTCTTAAGCGCATTATAACCTCGCGTTAAATGCTAACTTTGGAATGGCTGCACCGAAACATGTCGTGTTTGGTGTCAAACATCTTGGAATACTACCCCCCGCCAATTCTGGCGGCGGGGGTAGCATTCCACCCTTCTAGAGGGAGAGACATGTTAACCCTGGCCTGGCCGGTAACTTCTTTCTAAAGCCCTGGCATCACAAAATGGATGCTGCTGCCACAGACACAAGTCTGGCCTCCTGCTGCTGGACGAAACTCCGGCAGGGGAGGCCTGGACAATGGGTTTCCTGTCCCAGGGAGGTGTGACCACCTCCCCAGACAGGATAGTGTGTATTGGGGCTGGGCGGGAGCACTTTCGGGTGCTTTGAAGTCCTGCACTGGGGGCACACTTGGTGTCCCTGTGCATACCCCAGTTCAAACCGGATCAGGGCTTGCAGCCCCTGCTTTGGCGTGAACTGGACAAAGGGAAAGGGGTGTAGCCACCTCTCTGCCCTGACCCACCCATAGGTGGGGCCACAGAGTAGTCCAACCCCTAAACTTAGTATAAATATAGGAACCCAGTCCTTAGGACTTTAGATTATCCCTGGACGAAACTCTGACACAGAATCCTGGACCTTCGACGCTCTACTACAAGATTAGTGGGCTGAAGAATCTCCATTGGGGTCAAGGAGTGACTCCCCTGCTTGGCAGGCACCAAAGAAGCAATTGTCCGGTCTGCATCGCCTAAGCTCCCGTCGGACGCCGAAGTCTTTGCATCACCAGAGGTGGATTTCCAGACTTCCCGAGGCTGCCCTGAGTCCCCAGCAAAGCTGAGGCCCGTAGCTGTCGTGGGTAACGTGGAACCGTGACCCCTGGACACCGCACGCATTTGCTAGTGCATCCTCTTCTGGGTCTCCCACGAAGTCGTGCTTTGGGCTCCGAGTAGCCCTAGCCTCCAGCACCAACTGCACCGAAGATCACTGGCCTCCACTCCACGAGTGTCCTGTGAGCCAGCTCCACGTGCACTGTCTCGAGGCTCCTTTGCGGTCGCTTGCCCATTGGCTAGTAGCCCTTCACGAAGGCCAATCCTCTTCTTCTTGGGCTCCCTGGTTGCTCCAGGCTTGCCCTCACTTACCCTTGCTGGGTGAGTTCCTCAGACCTTGCTGGTCTGCATCATCATCAATCTTCAACTTCATCGAGACTTGCCGTTGCCAAGGCTTGTTGGGTCCAATCCGGTCGCCGACACCTCAGCACTCGACAGACATCGTGTACCAGCCCGAATCCTGCTCCTGGTCGCCGACAACGCCTCCTGGACCTCGTGGCTGAAGAGTCAAGACGACCGTCAACCTACCTGAAGCACTCGACATCGGTGGGCATCTGCTCATCGCCTTCCTGGTCACTGGCTAGTGACCCAGACTCTGTCCCCTCTGCTTTCAGGTTCTTCAGATCTCCGATCCACTCTTGGATCCACCCGGACACTTTCCACTTGGTCGCCAGCAGCACTTTGCAGCAGATCGCCATTCAAATCGACGACGAAACCCGACCCCGAAAGGCACCTATGCACCCGGCTTCCCTGGGTGAGGTAACACGAGTACTCCGGTGCTCCAGTGGGTAGAGACTCTAGAACGACCTAGTTCTCAAAGGGTTTGCTCCAAGTCCTCCTTTAAGTGTCCCTTTTCTTTAATTTCCTGATCGCGACTTTCTCCATAGAAGTTAACGGCGTATCGCGGCTGTGTATTTACACTGCACGCGTCCCCCGTGGGTCCCCTGTGTCACTACCTTGGGTGGTTCCTTGTGGTCCAAGCACTTCTAGAGGCTCTAGGCCTAGTGTCTAGCTCAGTCGTGGTTCTTATACCACTTTATTGGTATATGGTTTGGTACGCCCCTCGGGCCCAAACGTGTATTTGTGCTATTACTGTGTTTAAATAACTTATGTACTTCGAACTCTAGCCTCATAAAGAGACTAGAGGGGTGTGTTTAGCAATAAATACATATATTTTGAATATATACCTGGTGTGGTGCTCTTTCATTTGGTCACTCAAGAGATTATAGACTGGTAAAACAAGCTGCTTTACATTCCTTCAAGACTTAGCCTGAAGGCTGCTCTCCATAGCTATCACTAGGATAGCTTTCAATAAGGTTGTCTTTAACCTATCTCCAATAAGGGGTTGTTTGGACTGGTGCAAGGTGCCCACTATAATTAGTGGACAGCATATGCCAGGCCAACTTCTCACAACCGAGACATAAAAATACTGTTGGTGCTGGTAGAAAACTAGCCAGGTGGCAACCCTAGCCTCAGCAGTCTCCCTCCTAGAGCATTTCACCACCACCCAGAATGGGGGCTGCAAGCACTGAACCCTTCTCTTGCCCTCCATGTGTGTTGCGAGAGCAGGTGCTGAGCTGCAGTGCCTTGTGTCCATCCCAGGTGAGTGGAGCAGCCTTTAAAGGCCATTGACATGACCCAGCCTGCTGTGAGACTGAGTGACGGTATAACCTCCTAGTTGCACTTACTAAGCTATGCTATAAAACTTGCTTTTTAGGCTAGCACAGTCATGAATGATCAGAACAATGAGATAATCTTCTGATCATCTACAGTGCCTGCCTTCTGTTACTGAGAACTGCAATCACGAAGTCTGTTTCCGGTTAGTGCTCTTCCATTTATGGTACTTTAGAGCAGTTTTAAGATCTTCTTAGAGTTTCTCATTGCTCAAATGAGTGTAATGTCTAATATTTAAATGTTTCCCTCGTCTTCATTGCTTGATTTTGCTTGCGAAAAAGTGTCACTCATAGTTGTTGAAATGTCACTCAAACGTACACTGAAATTATGAAAATGTCACACATAGCAGTCTGAAACATTGGCAGCTATGCCAAGGTTATCTAGAGTCACCAAAGTGGCCAGGCGAGCCCGCATTGGTCTTGGTCTGATAAATGCACGCATCCCGGGAGGTCAGCGCTCATCGGCATGCAGTAGCTTTAGAATTACCACAGTTATCCAAGTAACAGATGGAGCAATGAAAGGAACCATAACTGAGTTAATGAGACATTCGTAGTTTCACTGTACCGGCCATGTGTACTTACACATGCATGGCTTAATCTCTGAGACAAGCATATGCTACTGGCAGGATCAACCAGGTAGCTGCACCTGCTGACAGGGTAGGTTGGGAGCCGCGTGCCCATCCCCCGACCAACCTTTGCACTCCTCAGTAGCCTGCTGGAGAAATAGCCCAACCCCCTGGGCGGGAGGGCTCCCTGGTGGTGGACAGGTGGAGTCGCACAGGCACCGGTGGGCCCAGCCGTCTCCCCAGAAGAGAGAGGCGGGCCGAGGCGCAGCCTGAGCGAGACACAGGGGTGCTGGCACGGGGCGGTGGCACCCCATGGAACAGTCGTTCTGAGCTGCTGCAGAAATGCGCTCGCGGAACAGGATGACGGTGTGGCGCGCGGGCTATGGACCTGCCAGGCAGCAGCGTCCAGGGGCCTGGCGCCATTCAACCCCTTCCGCTCGGTCAGACCACTAGGGGGCACGAGCTGCTGATGCTGCTCGACCTTAACTCTGCTGGGTAGGGGAAGGGCCTCCACCTGCTGGCAGGCCCTCAAGTCGGACGGTCCATGCAGGGTGGAAGTTCTTCGCTTGAAACAGCAGAGGCTGGCCAAGCAGTCCATCCCTATATGGACCAAGTGTGCCCAATCGATCGGAGTATGCGGCGCCGGCCGTGGCCTCCCCTGGCCAACCCCCGGCCTGGCTTCCCCTGGCTCGGAATGGCCGGACCTCCAGGAGTTCCGAGGTACTCTCTCCCTAGTAATCTGAAGGAAAAATACCCTCCTTCCTTGTAATCCGTGCGCACCGGGTGCCGGAGAGGACCCAAGGCTCGAACTCGCCCGACCTAGAGTCCTGGCTGGGATCGGGGAGGCAAATGAGCCCTCATCAGGACTTCCAGGGCAGCCCGGCCACCTGGTAGTGCCATTGGAAAGCATTGCGCGCTACCAGCTGGCCGAGGGGATAGGGGCGACCAGATGGCCGGGCTCGAAGGACGGCCATCTGGTCGCTCTGTGCCCTAACGAAAGGGCAAGCGGGCTCTACAGCCCGGGGACTTGGAGCCTCAGCTGGGCCTCAGCCCCGGGGCTGTGAGGCGGGCCCCGACAGACCTCCGACCCAGGGCCCACATGCACCTTGACAAGCAGACAAAGCAGGGGAGGCCTGCCCTGGACCAACGGACCCCCATCCCAGCCCCTTGGAGCGGCAGGCTGAGGGGCAGAGGCCAGGTAAGAAGCGCCCGCCCTGGGACCCGGCGGGCCCCTTTAAGTCAGGGCTCCCAGGCCCGGACATACAGGGGATTCCTCCCTGGGCCCGTCCTGGGCACCCTGCCACACGGCAAGCCCGAGGATGGAGCCCGGGGTGTGAAGGGGGCATGCCCCAGGGGCCCCCGTTCAGGGATCCTGAACCCAGCCAAGCAGAGGAAGGATCCCCTGGCCTGACTGAACCCTGTCCCGGGCCCTTGGTGGAGTGGCAGGCCGGGAGACAGAGCCCAGGGTGGGAGCGCCAGCCCAAGGGCCCCCAGGTGCGCTGGGCAGGCCTCCCCGGGCCCCGTCCCTCAGCCACGCAGCAGGCCCGAGGAAGGAGCCTGGGCGGGGAAGGGCACCCTCGACTGGGAGGGCACCCTCCCAAGGGCCCTCAGGGGCCCCGGCCGAAGCTCCTGAACCCAGCAAAGTGGGGGAGACTCCCTGGGCCCGACAGAACCCCAGACACGCAGGGAGTCCTCGTGGGGCCCCGTCCCAGGTTCCCTGCCACGCTTTGGGCTAGGGAACGGGGCTCCCAGTCCTGGCCCGTCTGATCACCAGCTGAAAACCACCAGACCAAGAGGGGTTCCTGAGTAGCCTGTCCCTAGTAAATTGGGGGCAGGCTAACCCCCTTCCTTGTAACAGGTACGCACCGGGTGACAGAGGGGAACCAAGGCGCCCACCCCTTCCTGGAGCCCTGGCTGGGCTCGCGGGGGCCAACAAGCCCTCATTAGGACTCCCAGGACAGCCCGGCCATCTGGTAGCACCATTGGAAAGCACTGGGCGCGACCAGATGGCCAGGCCCGAAGGATGGCAATCTGCCTGTCCTGAGCCTTAACGGGAGGGGCTCAGGGGCTCTGCGCCCCAGGGGCTCGGAGACCCCAGCTGGGCCTCAGCCTCAGGGCTGCCAATGGGGTTCCTGGACAGACCACCGACCCAGGCCAATGGTGGAGCAGCAGGACGGGGGATGGAGCCCGGCCCCCTGGGCCCAGCCAGAGATGCCGGGATGCGCAGGGTAGGCCTGCCTGGGCTTGCGTCCCAGGCACCCTGCCACGCAGCAGTACAGAGGATGGAGCCCAGGATGGGAGGGGGCCCTCCACCCCAGGGCCCTGGCTGGAGCTCCTGAACCCAGCCAAGCTGGGGAAGGCTTGACGGGCCCATGGCGGAGCGGGAGGACTTAACCCGGGGTAGGAGCGCCCGCCCTGGAGATCATGGGCCCGGGCGCGCTGGGGAGGACTGCCCCGGCCCGATGGAGCCCGACCCAGGCCCTTTGCCACGGCGGGCTGGAAGTGCAGGGTGAAAGTACCTCAATGCATGGTGATTGATGTGGGTTCAGTGCAGAATGAGAATTGTGTGGTGAGTGTATAGGGTGAGGGATGTTACCCTGTACAAGCTAAGGGGTGTGCGAGTATAGGGTGGGCAGTATGTCAATAGTATAGGTGCAGGATGAATGGTTTGAGTTCAGGGTGAGGTGTGTTTGTGTGTGGAGGGTGAGAGCAATGTCAATGGTGTGTGAGTGCAGAGTCAGAACTGTGTGAGTGGTGGGTGAGCGGTATCTGACTGCAAGATTTTGAGACCCTACCCAAGCCCAAAGCAGCCAGAGTATAAGCCCAACATGGACCAACATCCACTCCAATTCAGCCTAAAGTTGCAATCTTCAAATCCAACAAAAATAGCCATCAGGAAACATTTTAAGCATAATTTTAATTGCTATCAACAGTAAAATAGTAGGAGTTTCACTATGCACTTCACAGTTATGTCCTAATTCAGTTAATAACTATTAATTTTTTCTAGCTGCCAAGTTTTTAGATCGCTTATGTGTGGCATTTTCATGGCTTTAATGTAGTTGTAAGTGACATTCTACTACGGAATGTGTGACACTTTGAGTGACACTGTGTCGCAAGTAAAATTAAGGAATTCAGTCCAAGTAAAGAGCTAAAGTGCTGCACATTTCATTTCTGAACATCCACAACCTTTACATGCATTGCTACCATGGGAACACTCATATAAGACTGGGGATGAATGACAAGCATGCTGATTTTATGAAGCTGAAAGCGACATCTACGCAATGTTAACACTTGGCTCTTTCAAATCATGGTTGGAATTTTGTGTGTTCAGTGTCAAGTATCTCTGCACATAAATCACACGTGTGAAAAGGGTTTTTGAAACTTGTTGCAACCTGCCATCCTATCTGTTTAATATGGTCCATAAATGCATGCCTTCAGAGATCAGTGTAAATCAGTCAAACTTAAGAAGCATTCAGCCAACAATATTCTTACCACAAATAGTACGCTAAAGTCAATTAGTGGAGATTGAGTTTTTCTGATGGGGGAGAATAAATTAACACAACGCTCCACAGAGCCCTTCATTTTCAGTCAGAAATACCCTTCAAAACAAGCATCCACATCAAATCAATGCAGCAGAAATGCCAGATTTTGATCAGTATTTCAGTGTAACACTTCTCTCTTTGCAGCTTCGTCAGCGGTCAAGTTCTTTTAAATTACCAGCATGTTAGTAAAGAAGAAATCTAAATTAGTGAGCTTAGCACTAATGCAGTGACAGTGAGGTGCGCAGAAGCCTGTTGGTGACTGGCCTGACTTGGACAGTTGGCGCTGCAGCAAATTGAGCTCTCAACAGGGCTCGAAGAGGCTGCTTATCTCTGTGCAGCTTTGCTGTACACAGCGCTCGCAGTTGGAAGAGGAGTGCTGGCTGAGGCTGGTGGTGAGTGCTAGTGCTTTTACCAGTGTGGCACTGGCCACCCACCAGGCAGCACAGGGACCCTCCTTGACTGGAGGGCTATTGGGTTGACAAGTTGATCTTAAATCATCAACAGTGATCTCCGAGTCTTGGACTGAATTATGTCCTCAGGGATGGTGGGCCCAGGAGAGAGGAGCTTGAGCCTTTTTCTCCCTGGCTCGAAAACATCCTGCTTCGTCGCCCCTGGTGCCCACCAGTAACTTGACAATGACCATAGAGCAAGCACCGCAGTTGGCCATGAGGTGCTACTAAACAGAGCTACTATTCTTGATGATTCTGCAATCCCATGAAATTGAGGGGCTGGATCGAAGGAGGGGAGTGTTGGCGTTGCTGAGGCGGGTCTGGAACGGCATGGAAAATAACCCGCTGACACGGAGTGTGATCTCCTCAGCAGCACGAACGGTTCAAGAGTGAATGAGCCCGGTGCCATTTGTCTGCTCTAAGAGCGGCAACAAGGAAAAACAAAGCTCCCACTCCGTGACTACAGAGTAATCAGTGGGGTGTCCCCTGCTGGAAAACAACAGGCAAGGCGCCACCCCTGGATTAATGTAAGGTACTGCTGGATAGTAATAGTCAGCTGAGCACAGCCTTCTGCAAGCCGGCCTAGATGAGAGCAGTTGCAGACTCTAAATAATTAATGTTGATTGTGACTATCAATCAAATTAATTAAACACTTACCACACCAAAAAGCCATGAACGAAAGTTGTATATTCAAAAAACCGTCTGTAAGATGAATAATTACAAAGAATACAAAATGTGTACCTATGGCCAGGATTAGAAACCCATCACCTCCTGCTATGTGTAAAGTTACCAATTTTTTTTACCTAAACGCACCCATATTTACAATGCAATTGGGAATGACTACATGAAGCAGCATGCAACACGCAATCTAAAAGCACAGGTAAACGATAAAATAGTCTATGGATAACTGCAACCCGGTAGATATGTGCATGATACTCTGCATATGCCAATAAGTGATCGCGTAATTAGCCCCGAAAGGGCGCAGCCTGAAGTGCAAAGTAAACTGTGATTAAAGAAAAGTGAAAAAAGTGCAGAAACATCCAAGTGCAAAATGGTTCACAATGTGTTTATCATGCGGAGTGGGCTTCCTGATTACCCCCAGTGCAGCAGCGTTGTGCAGTGAGCCATGAGGCAGCGCAGGTTCTATGAGCGCCGTGCTTCTCTGGGGGCTGGTCGCGAGATGCAGTGTGGCTGCCTGGCAGCAGAGAGTGCCGAAATTTCCCCGATTAAAGCAGCGCCTTGACCGAAGTCTGAGCCCATGCTGGTAGCAGTAGTGCTGAGGTGGCGCAAGCTTCTTTAGGGAGGAAGCACCTTTCTCGCACCGTCCTGGAGTGGGTCTCCGTTAGCCGCTCTCTCCTCGAGGGGATCAGAAAGTCCTTATCCACACGGTGTAAGGAGGAGTAGGGGCACGTGTCAGCTGCCCGCTGCTCAAGGGGATCAGAAAGCCGATGTCCACACGCTGACGAAGGGATCTGAAGGGGGACGAGGTCTTTGACGTCCCTGAGAGTTGCAAACAATGCCAGCACTTTAAAAATAAAAACAAGCATGGCACAATTGCTGTGCATGCAAAACCTTAAATGATATAGTTTCACAAAAGGAGATGAAAACAGTACTTGGTCCCCTGGAAATTGATAAGAAAAGCACCTGAGGAAAACAGAGGAACAACAGGAAACGGCCAATAGAAACGGAGGGAAAGTAAGTGGCAAGCACAGGAACCAATATAAAGCAAGAGGGCGGGATGTAAGCCCCTTTTAAGATTTATATTAAATACAACAGATTTCACAAGCAAAGCGTAGGCGCTGTGCAGGTGAAAGCTAAAAAGAGTGTCTAAGCAACAACCACATTTGTCAGTGTCACTTAAAGAAACACACACCTTGGAACCACTCCATGACTCAGATAAATGTTATTGGAGAACAAAATACATAGAAAAACATAACAATTCAGGCATCTTACCATTCAGTATATGTACATCATTAGTAATTGTGCTCCCACATTTAAACTTTCAACAATGATCCAGAAGATCAGTGTGATGAGCCCTATTATGACATAAAATAGAATATTTAATATTTTGGTGGTTTCCATTTTCAAGAAAATACAATATTATCCTCCCATGCAAGACCACTGTCATCTTCATAGTGCAGTTCAGTAAATCATCTTCATATTCATGATTAAAGTCATCGTCCGGGATGAACTGGATGTTCCGCCGCCGATCAATGCTGTGCAGCATATTTGACACAGTTTGTCAGGTGAGTAGAGCAGGGCTCACCAGACATTAAAGCAACGGAAACATGCTTTGAAGAGCCCGAAAGCCAACTCCGCAGGGCTCCTTGTTCTGACATGTGACTCACGGAAGCAGTCTTCCTCTGGCATTATCAGATTCTGCAGAGGTGCTAACAACCCTGGTCTGCTTGGGTATGTCGAGTCTCCTGAAACATATAATTTAAACATATACATGTTAATTACATTCTTATCAAACTCTTCATTGATGTCAAATCTTTTAAATGAATAAACGTTTGATCACAGCACCTACCAGCAAGCCAGCCAGTTGGGCCATCTGCTATTGTATGCTGCTATTGCGTAGCTCTAACGTGTCAAGGGTGGATCCTGGTAATTTGGCACATATACTAATAATGTACAGGTCTGGAATCCAGACCACCTGCACATTGATTGAATAGAATTTTTCCCGGGATATAGCAAAGATTTTCCGAGATATGTTCTACCTCATGGGGTGGTATCAAAGCAATATGTGTCCCATCAATGGCACCAACATGTGTAATGCCACCTAATGCAAACAAATCATAACCCCTTTATGGTGTTCATGGTACCTATACCAGTGGGTAGATTGGATGTACTCATTTTTGTGATTAAACATCCCATTCATGAATTCTTGAAGCACACTAGAAAGAGGGTTGCAACATTCCATTGCATTCCCCAACCATGTACTGGAAGGAGCCACCTGGGGTGAAAATGCAGTACTGCCATTCTCTTTACAAGTGGTGTCAGCGGTTAGGTTGCGATTTAGAGGCTGAAGTTCAGCCGAGAGCTGATGTGCCAAGTCCAATGTTGTCTGACAGTTAAGTCTATACTTGTCCCTTTCATGCATTGTGCCAAGGTCAGGGAAAGGACATAAAACTCTTGGCTGGCGTCTTCTGACTCTGGCAGGGGACATCTTTGGTGCCTGTACTTGTTGTCTATTAAATAAAAATAAGGACTTTACTACATCATATGGTGTAATTTATTATTTTCATTAGTTATACAGTTAATATAAATTATTTAGACGTATATGTACATTTTTAAAAGAATGTTTTAATTCATTGTATGTACTTTATTTTCTTTTATTTTCCTCCATCAACTGAGATTTAAAATACACCAAATACAATGTAATTATTGTACAGTACATTGCACAAATATCAATAACATTTTCAAATTACTTGTGACATGGAATAAAGTAACAGTCATAGTGAATACATACCACCATTTTAGCAATCTCCATCGAAATTTCTGTAATGTAACAAGTGGCACACGTAAAATGGGGGATACTTGACTTGTCATGCGTCATGCAAGACAGACAAACTATTCAACTGGGACAACCATCCGTCAACGCTGTACACACCCATTGGTTGTTAGTATGCGATTGACTCTGCCAAATCATTGGTGTGCGCATCCATTGATGTATGCTTTCGTCACTGTGGAGTACATGTATTTATTTTATTTTCAAAGTTTTATATAGCGCGAACTTGACCCGAATCGGGTATCAGAGCGCTTTACATACACCAGTTGCATTACATGAGGACACATTCATTTTTGTTAGGCACGGGGAGATTAAGTGATTTGCCCAGAATCACAGGATGTTCAGCGTTATTGCCGAGACTCGAACCCAGTTCCCCAGATTCGAGGTCGACCGCCCTAGCCGTTAGGCCAACTCCAACAAATCTGTAAGTACATTTCATTTGCCTCCTAATCTTTGGACTGTGCACATCTCCTCCTACATGTAGGAAGGTGGAATCTGACTATATGGTTGCCCCCACTTTTTTATGGTGTTTTGCTGGTTTATGACTTAGTTGGACTGGGATCCTGCTATTCAGGGCCCCAGTCTATCTGCTTTCTCTCTAAAATGGTTTCCATGTGCCTTAGGCACATCACTGATTGGAATCTGGAGTGCCCTTATAAGTCCCTAGTATATGGTATACTATGTACCAGGGCATAGGTACCTCAGAGGCCTACCAGGGGCTGCAGCATGTATTATGCCACCCCTGGAAGGCCATCCAAACTGACACCACAGGTCTGCTACTGCAGCCTGGGTAAGATGGTGCATGCACCCCTTACTGTGATATAGGTTACCTATATCACTAAATACATACACACATATAAACCTATAAGTCACTCCTAAGGCAGGCCTTATCAATCCTGAAGGCAGAGTGCATGGTTCCTATGTGAGAGGGTGCCCCTGCATGAGCAGGGCCCCTCTGCAGCGTTCGGAGACCCTTCTCTGATGCTGTTTGTAATGCAGCCTGACCATATACTCTTAAGCACATTATAACCTCGCGTTAAATGCTAACTTTGGAATGGCTGCACCTAAACATGTCGTGTTTGGTGTCAAACATCTTGGAATACTACCCCCCGCCAATTCTGGCGGCGGGGTAGCATTCCACCCTTCTAGAGGGAAAGACATGTTAACTCTGGCTAGCCCGGTAACTTCTTTCAAAAGCCCTGGCATCACAAAATGGATGCTGCTGCCACAGACACGAGTCTGGCCTCCTGCTGCTGGACGAAACTCCGGCAGGGGAGGCCTGGACAATAGGTTTCCTGTCCCAGGGAGGTGTGACCACCTCCCCAGACAGGATAATGTGTATTGGGGCTGGGCGGGAGCACTTTCGGGTGCTTTGAAGTCCTGCACTGGGGGCACACTTGGTGCCCCTGTGCATACCCCAGTTCAAACCGGATCAGGGGCTTGCAGCCCCTGCTTTGGCGCGAACTGGACAAAGGAAAGGGTGTAGCCACCCCTCTGCCCTGACCCACCCATAGGTGGGGCCACAGAGTAGTCCAACCCCTAAACTTGGTATAAGTATAGGAACCCAGTCCTTAGGACTTTAGATTATCCCTGGACGAAACTCTGAAACAGAATCCTGGACCTTCGACAATCTACTCAAGATTAGAGGACAGAAGAATCTCCCTTGGGGTCAAGGAGTGACTCCCCTGCTTGGCAGGCACCAAAGACGCATCTGTCCGGTCTGCATTTCTGAAGCTCCCGTCGGACGCCGAAGTCTTCGCATCACCAGAGGTGGATTCTCAGACATCCCCGAGGCTACCCTGAGTCCCCAGCAAAGCTGAGGCCCGTAGCTATCGTGGGTGACGTGAGACCGTGACCCCTGGACACCGAGCACATTTGCAAGTGCATCCTCTTCTGGGTCTCCCCGAAGTCGTGCTTTGGGCTCCGAGTAGCCCTAGCCTCCAGCACCAACTGCACCGAAGATCACTGGCCTCCACTCCATGAGTGTCCTGTGAGCCAAATCCACGTGCGACGTCTCGAGGCTCCTTCGCGGTCGCTAGCCCGTTGGCTAGTAGCCCTTAACGAAGGCCAATCTTTTTCTTCTTGGGCATCCTGGTTGCTCCAGGCCTGCCCTCACTTACCCTCGCTGGGTGAGTTCCCCAGACCTTGCTGGTCTGCACCATCGACGATCTTCATCTTCACCGAGACTTGCCGTTGCCAAGGCTTATTGGGTCCAATCCGGTCGCCGACACCTCAGCACTCGACAGACATCGTGTACCAGCCCGAATCCTGCTCCTGGTCGCCGACGCCGCCTCCTGGACCTCGTGGCTGAAGAGTCAAGACGACCGTCAACGCACCTGAAGCACTCGACATCGGTGGGCATCTGTCCATCGCCTTCCTGGTCACTGGCTAGTGACCCAGACTCTGTCCCCTCTGCTTTCAGGTTCTTCAGATCTCCGATCCACTCTTGGATCCACCCGGACACTTTCCACTTGGTCGCCAGCAGCACTTTGCAGCAGATCGCCATTCAAATCGACGACGAAACCCGACCCCGAAAGGCACCTATGCACCCGGCTTCCCTGGGTGAGGTAACACGAGTACTCCGGTGCTCCAGTGGGTAGAGACTCTAGAACGACCTAGTTCTCAAAGGGTTTGCTCCAAGTCCTCCTTTAAGTGTCCCTTTTCTTTAATTTCCTGATCGCGACTTTCTCCATAGAAGTTAACGGCGTATCGCGGTTGTGTATTTACACTGCACGCGTCCCCGTGGGTCCCCTGTGTCACTACCTTGGGTGGTTCCTTGTGGTCCAAGCACTTCTAGAGGCTCTAGGCCTAGTGTCTAGTTCAGTCGTGGTTCTTATACCACTTTATTGGTATATGGTTTGGTACGCCCCTAGGGCCCAAACGTGTATTTGTGCTATTACTGTGTTTAAATAACTTATAACTTGTGTACTTCGAACTCTAGCCTCATAAAGAGACTAGAGGGGTGTGTTTAGCAATAAATACATATATTTTGAATATATACCTGGTGTGGTGCTCTTTCATTTGATCACTCAAGAGATTATAGACTGGTAAAACAAGCTGCTTTACATTCCTTCAAGACTTAGCCTGAAGGCTGCTCTCCATAGCTACCACTAGGATAGCTTTCAATAAGGTTGTCTTTAACCTATCTCCAATAAGGGGTTGTTTGGACTGGTGCAAGGTGCCCACTATAATTAGTGGACAGCATATGCCAGGCCAACTTCTCACAGCCACCTTGTGGGTGGAGGCCAGGTTCAACCCTTGCAGAGCAAGATCCAGACCATCATGGACTGGACTGCTCCAACTACCCAGACTCAGGTGAGAGCCTTCTTAGGCCTGACTGGGTACTATAGGAGATTTGTCAAGGGGTATGGATCAATAGTGACACCCCTGAATGACTTAACTTCCAAGAAAATGCCCAAAAAGGTTCAGTGGACAGTTAGCTGTCAAAAGGCATTTGATGACCTGAAGCAGGCCATGTGCACTGCTCCCATTCTACAGAGTCCTGATTACTCCAAGAAGTTCATTGTTCAAACTGATGCATCTGAATTGGGGGTAGGGGCTGTACTGTCACAATTGAATGAAGAAGGTCAGGATCAGCCAGTAGCTTTCATTAGCAGAAGGCTGACTCCTAGAGAGAAACGTTGGTCAGCCATTGAGAGGGAGGCCTTTGCTGTGGTCTGGGCTCTGAAGAAGTTGAGGCCATACTTGTTTGGTACTCACTTCCTTGTTCAAACAGACCATAAGCCCCTCTTATGGCTAAAACAAATGAAGGGTGAAAACCCCAAACTGCTTAGGTGGTCCATTTCCCTACAGGGGATGGACTTCACAGTGGAACATAGACCTGGGAGTAACCATGCCAATGCAGATGGACTCTCTAGGTACTTCCACTTAGAACATGAAGACTTAACTGGGAAGGTTAGTTTAATGTCCCTACGTTTGGGGGGTTGTGTAGGAGAGTAGGATCTGCTTCACATGGGTACCCCCACTTTTTGCTGATGCTTCACTGTTTTTCGACCTTAGTCTGGCTGGGGCCCTGCTAATCAGAACCCCAGCCTAGCTGCTTCCTCTCTAAAATGGTTTCCATGTGCCTTAGGCACATCACTGATTGGAATCTGGAGTGCCCTTATAAGTCCCTAGTATATGGTATACTATGTACCAAGGGCATAGGTACCTCAGAGGCCTACCAGGGGCAGCAGCATGTATTGTGCCACCCCTGGAAGGCCATCCAAACTGACACCACAGGTCTGCTACTGCAGCCTGGGTAAGGTGGTGCATGCACCCCTTACTGTGATATAGGTTACCTAAATCACTATATACATACACACATATAACCTATAAGTCACTCCTATGGCAGGCCTTATCAATCCTGAAGGCAGAGTGCGTGGTTCCTATGTGAGAGGGTGCCCTGCATGAGCAGGGCCCCTCTGCAGCGTTCGGAGACCCTTCTCTGATGCTGTTTGTAGTGCAGCCTGACCATATACTCTTAAGCGCATTATAACCTCACGTTAAATGCTAACTTTGGAATGGCTGCACCGAAACATGTCGTGTTTGGTGTCAAACATCTTGGAATACTACCCCCCCGCCAATTCTGGCGGCGGGGGTAGCATTCCACCCTTCTAGAGGGAGAGACATGTTAACCCTGGCCTGGCCGGTAACTTCTTTCTAAAGCCCTGGCATCACAAAATGGATGCTGCTGCCACAGACACAAGTCTGGCCTCCTGCTGCTGGACGAAACTCCGGCAGGGGAGGCCTGGACAATGGGTTTCCTGTCCCAGGGAGGTGTGACCACCTCCCCAGACAGGATAGTGTGTATTGGGGCTGGGCGGGAGCACTTTCGGGTGCTTTGAAGTCCTGCACTGGGGGCACACTTGGTGTCCCTGTGCATACCCCAGTTCAAACCGGATCAGGGGCTTGCAGCCCCTGCTTTGGCGTGAACTGGACAAAGGGAAAGGGGTGTAGCCACCCCTCTGCCCTGACCCACCCATAGGTGGGGCCACAGAGTAGTCCAACCCCTAAACTTAGTATAAGTATAGGAAAACAGTCCTTAGGACTTTAGATTATCCCTGGACGAAACTCTGACACAGAATCCTGGACCTTCGACGCTCTACTACAAGATTAGAGGACTGAAGAATCTCCCTTGGGGTCAAGGAGTGACTCCCCTGCTTGGCAGGCACCAAAGAAGCAATTGTCCGGTCTGCATCGCCTAAGCTCCCGTCGGACGCCGAAGTCTTTGCATCACCAGAGGTGGATTTCCAGACTTCCCGAGGCTGCCCTGAGTCCCCAGCAAAGCTGAGGCCCGTAGCTGTCGTGGGTAACGTGGAACCGTGACCCCTGGACACCGCACGCATTTGCTAGTGCATCCTCTTCTGGGTCTCCCACGAAGTCGTGCTTTGGGCTCCGAGTAGCCCTAGCCTCCAGCACCAACTGCACCGAAGATCACTGGCCTCCACTCCACGAGTGTCCTGTGAGCCAGCTCCACGTGCACCGTCTCGAGGCTCCTTCGCGGTCGCTAGCCCGTTGGCTAGTAGCCCTTCACGAAGGCCAATCCTTTTCTTCTTGGGCTCCCTGGTTGCTCCAGGCTTGCCCTCACTTACCCTTGCTGGGTAAGTTCCTCAGACCTTGCTGGTCTGCATCATCGTCAATCTTCAACTTCATCGAGACTTGCCGTTGCCAAGGCTTGTTGGGTCCAATCCGGTCGCCGACACCTCAGCACTCGACAGACATCGTGTACCAGCCCGAATCCTGCTCCTTGTCGCCGACAACGCCTCCTGGACCTCGTGGCTGAAGAGTCAAGACGACCGTCAACCTACCTGAAGCACTCGACATCGGTGGGCATCTGCTCATCGCCTTCCTGGTCACTGGCTAGTGACCCAGACTCTGTCCCCTCTGCTTTCAGGTTCTTCAGATCTCCGATCCACTCTTGGATCCACCCGGACACTTTCCACTTGGTCGCCAGCAGCACTTTGCAGCAGATCGCCATTCAAATCGACGAGCGAAACCCGACCCCGAAAGGCACCTATGCACCCGGCTTCCCTGGGTGAGGTAACAAGAGTACTCCGGTGCTCCCGTGGGTAGAGACTCTAGAACGACCTAGTTCTCAAAGGGTTTGCTCCAAGTCCTCCTTTAAGTGTCCCTTTTCTTTAATTTCCAAACCGCGACTTTCTCCATAGAAGTTAACGGCGTCTCGCGGCTGTGTATTTACACTGCGCGCGTCCCCGTGGGTTCCCTGTGTCACTACCTTGGGTGGTTCCTTGTGGTCCAAGCACTTCTAGAGGCTCTAGGCCTAGTGTCTAGCTCAGTCGTGGTTCTTATACCACTTTATTGGTATATGGTTTGGTACGCCCCTAGGGCCCAAACGTGTATTTGTGCTATTACTGTGTTTAAATAACTTGTGTACTTCGAACTCTAGCCTCATAAAGAGACTAGAGGGGTGTGTTTAGCAATAAATAAATATATTTTGAATATATACCTGGTGTGGTGCTCTTTCATTTGGTCACTCAAGAGATTATAGACTGGTAAAACAAGCTGCTTTACATTCCTTCAAGACTTAGCCTGAAGGCTGCTCTCCATAGCTATTACTAGGATAGCTTTCAATAAGGTTGTCTTTAACCTATCTCCAATAAGGGGTTGTTTGGACTGGTGCAAGGTGCCCACTATAATTAGTGGACAGCATATGCCAGGCCAACTTCTCACAACCGAGACATAAAAATACTGTTGGTGCTGGTAGAAAACTAGCCAGGTGGCAACCCTAGCCTCAGCAGTCTCCCTCCTAGAGCATTTCACCACCACCCAGAATGGGGGCTGCAAGCACTGAACCCTTCTCTTGCCCTCCATGTGTGTTGCGAGAGCAGGTGCTGAGCTGCAGTGCCTTGTGTCCATCCCAGGTGAGTGGAGCAGCCTTTAAAGGCCATTGACATGACCCAGCCTGCTGTGAGACTGAGTGACGGTATAACCTCCTAGTTGCACTTACTAAGCTATGCTATAAAACTTGCTTTTAGGCTAGCACAGTCATGAATGATCAGAACAATGAGATAATCTTCTGATCATCTACAGTGCCTGCCTTCTGTTACTGAGAACTGCAATCACGAAGTCTGTTTCCGGTTAGTGCCCTTCCATTTATGGTACTTTAGAGCAGTTTTAAGATCTTCTTAGAGTTTCTCATTGCTCAAATGAGTGTAATGTCTAATATTTAAATGTTTCCCTCGTCTTCATTGCTTGATTTTGCTTGCGAAAAAGTGTCACTCATAGTTGTTGAAATGTCACTCAAACGTACACTGAAATTATGAAAATGTCACACATAGCAGTCTGAAACATTGGCAGCTATGCCAAGGTTATCTAGAGTCACCAAAGTGGCCAGGCGAGCCCGCATTGGTCTTGGTCTGATAAATGCACGCATCCCGGGAGGTCAGCGCTCATCGGCATGCAGTAGCTTTAGAATTACCACAGTTATCCAAGTAACAGATGGAGCAATGAAAGGAACCATAACTGAGTTAATGAGACATTCGTAGTTTCACTGTACCGGCCATGTGTACTTACACATGCATGGCTTAATCTCTGAGACAAGCATATGCTACTGGCAGGATCAACCAAGTAGCTGCACCTGCTGACAGGGTAGGTTGGGAGCCGCGTGCCCATCCCCCGACCAACCTTTGCACTCCTCAGTAGCCTGCTGGAGAAATAGCCCAACCCCCTGGGCGGGAGGGCTCCCTGGTGGTGGACAGGTGGAGTCGCACAGGCACCGGTGGGCCCAGCCGTCTCCCCAGAAGAGAGAGGCGGGCCGAGGCGCAGCCTGAGCGAGACACAGGGGTGCTGGCACGGGGCGGTGGCACCCCATGGAACAGTCGTTCTGAGCTGCTGCAGAAATGCGCTCGCGGAACAGGATGACGGTGTGGCGCGCGGGCTATGGACCTGCCAGGCAGCAGCGTCCAGGGGCCTGGCGCCATTCAACCCCTTCCGCTCGGTCAGACCACTAGGGGGCACGAGCTGCTGATGCTGCTCGACCTTAACTCTGCTGGGTAGGGGAAGGGCCTCCACCTGCTGGCAGGCCCTCAAGTCGGACGGTCCATGCAGGGTGGAAGTTCTTCGCTTGAAACAGCAGAGGCTGGCCAAGCAGTCCATCCCTATATGGACCAAGTGTGCCCAATCGATCGGAGTATGCGGCGCCGGCCGTGGCCTCCCTGGCCAACCCCCGGCCTGGCTTCCCTGGCTCGGAATGGCCGGACCTCCAGGAGTTCCGAGGTACTCTCTCCCTAGTAATCTGAAGGAAAAATACCCTCCTTCCTTGTAATCCGTGCGCACCGGGTGCCGGAGAGGACCCAAGGCTCGAACTCGCCCGACCTAGAGTCCTGGCTGGGATCGGGAGGCAAATGAGCCCTCATCAGGACTTCCAGGGCAGCCCGGCCACCTGGTAGTGCCATTGGAAAGCATTGCGCGCTACCAGCTGGCCGAGGGGATAGGGGCGACCAGATGGCCGGGCTCGAAGGACGGCCATCTGGTCGCTCTGTGCCCTAACGAAAGGGCAAGCGGGCTCTACAGCCCGGGGACTTGGAGCCTCAGCTGGGCCTCAGCCCCGGGGCTGTGAGGCGGGCCCCGACAGACCTCCGACCCAGGGCCCACATGCACCTTGACAAGCAGACAAAGCAGGGGGAGGCCTGCCCTGGACCAACGGACCCCCATCCCAGCCCCTTGGAGCGGCAGGCTGAGGGGCAGAGGCCAGGTAAGAAGCGCCCGCCCTGGGACCCGGCGGGCCCCTTTAAGTCAGGGCTCCCAGGCCCGGACATACAGGGGATTCCTCCCTGGGCCCGTCCTGGGCACCCTGCCACACGGCAAGCCCGAGGATGGAGCCCGGGGTGTGAAGGGGGCATGCCCCAGGGGCCCCCGTTCAGGGATCCTGAACCCAGCCAAGCAGAGGAAGGATCCCTGGCCTGACTGAACCCTGTCCCGGGCCCTTGGTGGAGTGGCAGGCCGGGAGACAGAGCCCAGGGTGGGAGCGCCAGCCCAAGGGCCCCCAGGTGCGCTGGGCAGGCCTCCCCGGGCCCCGTCCCTCAGCCACGCAGCAGGCCCGAGGAAGGAGCCTGGGCGGGGAAGGGCACCCTCGACTGGGAGGGCACCCTCCCAAGGGCCCTCAGGGGCCCCGGCCGAAGCTCCTGAACCCAGCAAAGTGGGGGAGACTCCCTGGGCCCGACAGAACCCCAGACACGCAGGGAGTCCTCGTGGGGCCCCGTCCCAGGTTCCCTGCCACGCTTTGGGCTAGGGAACGGGGCTCCCAGTCCTGGCCCGTCTGATCACCAGCTGAAAACCACCAGACCAAGAGGGGTTCCTGAGTAGCCTGTCCCTAGTAAATTGGGGGCAGGCTAACCCCCTTCCTTGTAACAGGTACGCACCGGGTGACAGAGGGGAACCAAGGCGCCCACCCTTCCTGGAGCCCTGGCTGGGCTCGCGGGGGCCAACAAGCCCTCATTAGGACTCCCAGGACAGCCCGGCCATCTGGTAGCACCATTGGAAAGCACTGGGCGCGACCAGATGGCCAGGCCCGAAGGATGGCAATCTGCCTGTCCTGAGCCTTAACGGGAGGGCTCAGGGGCTCTGCGCCCCAGGGGCTCTGCGCCCCAGGGGCTCGGAGACCCCAGCTGGGCCTCAGCCTCAGGGCTGCCAATGGGGTTCCTGGACAGACCACCGACCCAGGCCAATGGTGGAGCAGCAGGACGGGGGATGGAGCCCGGCCCCCTGGGCCCAGCCAGAGATGCCGGGATGCGCAGGGTAGGCCTGCCTGGGCTTGCGTCCCAGGCACCCTGCCACGCAGCAGTACAGAGGATGGAGCCCAGGATGGGAGGGGCCCTCCACCCCAGGGCCACCAGGGCCCTGGCTGGAGCTCCTGAACCCAGCCAAGCTGGGGAAGGCTTGACGGGCCCATGGCGGAGCGGGAGGACTTAACCCGGGGTAGGAGCGCCCGCCCTGGAGATCATGGGCCCGGGCGCGCTGGGGAGGACTGCCCCGGCCCGATGGAGCCCGACCCAGGCCCTTTGCCACGGCGGGCTGGAAGTGCAGGGTGAAAGTACCTCAATGCATGGTGATTGATGTGGGTTCAGTGCAGAATGAGAATTGTGTGGTGAGTGTATAGGGTGAGGGATGTTACCCTGTACAAGCTAAGGGGTGTGCGAGTATAGGGTGGGCAGTATGTCAATAGTATAGGTGCAGGATGAATGGTTTGAGTTCAGGGTGAGGTGTGTTTGTGTGTGGAGGGTGAGAGCAATGTCAATGGTGTGTGAGTGCAGAGTCAGAACTGTGTGAGTGGTGGGTGAGCGGTATCTGACTGCAAGATTTTGAGACCCTACCCAAGCCCAAAGCAGCCAGAGTATAAGCCCAACATGGACCAACATCCACTCCAATTCAGCCTAAAGTTGCAATCTTCAAATCCAACAAAAATAGCCATCAGGAAACATTTTAAGCATAATTTTAATTGCTATCAACAGTAAAATAGTAGGAGTTTCACTATGCACTTCACAGTTATGTCCTAATTCAGTTAATAACTATTAATTTTTCTAGCTGCCAAGTTTTTAGATCGCTTATGTGTGGCATTTTCATGGCTTTAATGTAGTTGTAAGTGACATTCTACTACGGAATGTGTGACACTTTGAGTGACACTGTGTCGCAAGTAAAATTAAGGAATTCAGTCCAAGTAAAGAGCTAAAGTGCTGCACATTTCATTTCTGAACATCCACAACCTTTACATGCATTGCTACCATGGGAACACTCATATAAGACTGGGGATGAATGACAAGCATGCTGATTTTATGAAGCTGAAAGCGACATCTACGCAATGTTAACACTTGGCTCTTTCAAATCATGGTTGGAATTTTGTGTGTTCAGTGTCAAGTATCTCTGCACATAAATCACACGTGTGAAAAGGGTTTTTGAAACTTGTTGCAACCTGCCATCCTATCTGTTTAATATGGTCCATAAATGCATGCCTTCAGAGATCAGTGTAAATCAGTCAAACTTAAGAAGCATTCAGCCAACAATATTCTTACCACAAATAGTACGCTAAAGTCAATTAGTGGAGATTGAGTTTTTCTGATGGGGGAGAATAAATTAACACAACGCTCCACAGAGCCCTTCATTTTCAGTCAGAAATACCCTTCAAAACAAGCATCCACATCAAATCAATGCAGCAGAAATGCCAGATTTTGATCAGTATTTCAGTGTAACACTTCTCTCTTTGCAGCTTCGTCAGCGGTCAAGTTCTTTTAAATTACCAGCATGTTAGTAAAGAAGAAATCTAAATTAGTGAGCTTAGCACTAATGCAGTGACAGTGAGGTGCGCAGAAGCCTGTTGGTGACTGGCCTGACTTGGACAGTTGGCGCTGCAGCAAATTGAGCTCTCAACAGGGCTCGAAGAGGCTGCTTATCTCTGTGCAGCTTTGCTGTACACAGCGCTCGCAGTTGGAAGAGGAGTGCTGGCTGAGGCTGGTGGTGAGTGCTAGTGCTTTTACCAGTGTGGCACTGGCCACCCACCAGGCAGCACAGGGACCCTCCTTGACTGGAGGGCTATTGGGTTGACAAGTTGATCTTAAATCATCAACAGTGATCTCCGAGTCTTGGACTGAATTATGTCCTCAGGGATGGTGGGCCCAGGAGAGAGGAGCTTGAGCCTTTTTCTCCCTGGCTCGAAAACATCCTGCTTCGTCGCCCCTGGTGCCCACCAGTAACTTGACAATGACCATAGAGCAAGCACCGCAGTTGGCCATGAGGTGCTACTAAACAGAGCTACTATTCTTGATGATTCTGCAATCCCATGAAATTGAGGGGGCTGGATCGAAGGAGGGAGTGTTGGCGTTGCTGAGGCGGGTCTGGAACGGCATGGAAAATAACCCGCTGACACGGAGTGTGATCTCCTCAGCAGCACGAACGGTTCAAGAGTGAATGAGCCCGGTGCCATTTGTCTGCTCTAAGAGCGGCAACAAGGAAAAACAAAGCTCCCACTCCGTGACTACAGAGTAATCAGTGGGGTGTCCCCTGCTGGAAAACAACAGGCAAGGCGCCACCCCTGGATTAATGTAAGGTACTGCTGGATAGTAATAGTCAGCTGAGCACAGCCTTCTGCAAGCCGGCCTAGATGAGAGCAGTTGCAGACTCTAAATAATTAATGTTGATTGTGACTATCAATCAAATTAATTAAACACTTACCACACCAAAAAGCCATGAACGAAAGTTGTATATTCAAAAAACCGTCTGTAAGATGAATAATTACAAAGAATACAAAATGTGTACCTATGGCCAGGATTAGAAACCCATCACCTCCTGCTATGTGTAAAGTTACCAATTTTTTTTACCTAAACGCACCCATATTTACAATGCAATTGGGAATGACTACATGAAGCAGCATGCAACACGCAATCTAAAAGCACAGGTAAACGATAAAATAGTCTATGGATAACTGCAACCCGGTAGATATGTGCATGATACTCTGCATATGCCAATAAGTGATCGCGTAATTAGCCCCGAAAGGGCGCAGCCTGAAGTGCAAAGTAAACTGTGATTAAAGAAAAGTGAAAAAAGTGCAGAAACATCCAAGTGCAAAATGGTTCACAATGTGTTTATCATGCGGAGTGGGCTTCCTGATTACCCCCAGTGCAGCAGCGTTGTGCAGTGAGCCATGAGGCAGCGCAGGTTCTATGAGCGCCGTGCTTCTCTGGGGGCTGGTCGCGAGATGCAGTGTGGCTGCCTGGCAGCAGAGAGTGCCGAAATTTCCCGATTAAAGCAGCGCCTTGACCGAAGTCTGAGCCCATGCTGGTAGCAGTAGTGCTGAGGTGGCGCAAGCTTCTTTAGGGAGGAAGCACCTTTCTCGCACCGTCCTGGAGTGGGTCTCCGTTAGCCGCTCTCTCCTCGAGGGATCAGAAAGTCCTTATCCACACGGTGTAAGGAGGAGTAGGGGCACGTGTCAGCTGCCCGCTGCTCAAGGGGATCAGAAAGCCGATGTCCACACGCTGACGAAGGGATCTGAAGGGGGACGAGGTCTTTGACGTCCCTGAGAGTTGCAAACAATGCCAGCACTTTAAAAATAAAAACAAGCATGGCACAATTGCTGTGCATGCAAAACCTTAAATGATATAGTTTCACAAAAGGAGATGAAAACAGTACTTGGTCCCCTGGAAATTGATAAGAAAAGCACCTGAGGAAAACAGAGGAACAACAGGAAACGGCCAATAGAAACGGAGGGAAAGTAAGTGGCAAGCACAGGAACCAATATAAAGCAAGAGGGCGGGATGTAAGCCCCTTTTAAGATTTATATTAAATACAACAGATTTCACAAGCAAAGCGTAGGCGCTGTGCAGGTGAAAGCTAAAAAGGGTGTCTAAGCAACAACCACATTTGTCAGTGTCACTTAAAGAAACACACACCTTGGAACCACTCCATGACTCAGATAAATGTTATTGGAGAACAAAATACATAGAAAAACATAACAATTCAGGCATCTTACCATTCAGTATATGTACATCATTAGTAATTGTGCTCCCACATTTAAACTTTCAACAATGATCCAGAAGATCAGTGTGATGAGCCCTATTATGACATAAAATAGAATATTTAATATTTTGGTGGTTTCCATTTTCAAGAAAATACAATATTATCCTCCCATGCAAGACCACTGTCATCTTCATAGTGCAGTTCAGTAAATCATCTTCATATTCATGATTAAAGTCATCGTCCGGGATGAACTGGATGTTCCGCCGCCCGATCAATGCTGTGCAGCATATTTGACACAGTTTGTCAGGTGAGTAGAGCAGGGCTCACCAGACATTAAAGCAACGGAAACATGCTTTGAAGAGCCCGAAAGCCAACTCCGCAGGGCTCCTTGTTCTGACATGTGACTCACGGAAGCAGTCTTCCTCTGGCATTATCAGATTCTGCAGAGGTGCTAACAACCCTGGTCTGCTTGGGTATGTCGAGTCTCCTGAAACATATAATTTAAACATATACATGTTAATTACATTCTTATCAAACTCTTCATTGATGTCAAATCTTTTAAATGAATAAACGTTTGATCACAGCACCTACCAGCAAGCCAGCCAGTTGGGCCATCTGCTATTGTATGCTGCTATTGCGTAGCTCTAACGTGTCAAGGGTGGATCCTGGTAATTTGGCACATATACTAATAATGTACAGGTCTGGAATCCAGACCACCTGCACATTGATTGAATAGAATTTTTCCCGGGATATAGCAAAGATTTTCCGAGATATGTTCTACCTCATGGGGTGGTATCAAAGCAATATGTGTCCCATCAATGGCACCAACATGTGTAATGCCACCTAATGCAAACAAATCATAACCCCTTTATGGTGTTCATGGTACCTATACCAGTGGGTAGATTGGATGTACTCATTTTTGTGATTAAACATCCCATTCATGAATTCTTGAAGCACACTAGAAAGAGGGTTGCAACATTCCATTGCATTCCCCAACCATGTACTGGAAGGAGCCACCTGGGGTGAAAATGCAGTACTGCCATTCTCTTTACAAGTGGTGTCAGCGGTTAGGTTGCGATTTAGAGGCTGAAGTTCAGCCGAGAGCTGATGTGCCAAGTCCAATGTTGTCTGACAGTTAAGTCTATACTTGTCCCTTTCATGCATTGTGCCAAGGTCAGGGAAAGGACATAAAACTCTTGGCTGGCGTCTTCTGACTCTGGCAGGGGACATCTTTGGTGCCTGTACTTGTTGTCTATTAAATAAAAATAAGGACTTTACTACATCATATGGTGTAATTTATTATTTTCATTAGTTATACAGTTAATATAAATTATTTAGACGTATATGTACATTTTTAAAAGAATGTTTTAATTCATTGTATGTACTTTATTTTCTTTTATTTTCCTCCATCAACTGAGATTTAAAATACACCAAATACAATGTAATTATTGTGATTAAGTGATTTGCCCAGAATCACAGGATGTTCAGCGTCATTGCCGAGACTCGAACCCAGTTCCCCAGATTCGAGGTCGACCGCCCTAGCCGTTAGGCCAACTCCAACAAATCTGTAAGTACATTTCATTTGCCTCCTAATCTTTGGACTGTGCACATCTCCTCCTACATTTCTCTCAACTACCTCTTCAAACAAAAATTGCTAATACTTCTGGAGACAGTAGACCCAAAAGAGCTACAAATATCATCGAGGCCCTGTCCCACAACAGCTAGTTGCATGGCTCCTATAGAGGAAAAGGTAAGGAGGGCACATGTTCACTATTTGTTGTGCATTTACCCTAAATATGTTTTTTTCTATGATCACATGCTACACCAATGTTTTGTGTTCATGACATCATCTCTAGCGAATATTATATCTGATAGAGACTACTAGCCGCAGATTCCATAACGTCGAATTATCCCCAGGCGTGAGTCTAGATCCGGAATTTTTTTTGCCACAGCATCCCTGCGCGCCGGAGGGGGGGGGGGGTGGCGTGGCACCACACGACTCCGCTCTGACGCTGTCCGCGGACGTGACGTCAGCGAGGTCACATAAGTCCCACCCCGGCGCGCTGACGTCAGTTTCCTTCTTTTCCGCGTGCAACGCGGATCCGGAGTGAGCTCCCTTGGCCTGTTTTCAGGCCTCTTTTAACGCCTTTGCGTTGGGAACAGTGTGCAATGCCTTCGGGTTTCAAGACGTGTGCTTCTTGTTCGCGTCAGATGTCGTCGACGGACGTTTGGGCGAGCACCATGATTTCTACGGACTGCGACGCTTGTCAGCATCTCAAGCCGAAGTCCCGGCGGGAGCGCCGGATGAAGTTGCTTTCGGCCCGCTTGTCCAGATCGGTCTCGTCCCCGCGTCCGTCCCCTGCCTCGGAAGGGTCCAGAAGCCACCGATTCCGGTTGCGGCATTGTCCTTCACCGAGGCCCCACGGGCGTCGCTCGCCCGCCGGTAAGTCTTGCAGTTTGTCACCGAGGCCCTGTCCTCGTTCCGATGAGGGCGCGGGTTCCTCTCGGGACGTGCGCCCTCGCCCGTCGCCACCCTATCCGCCGTTTCCTGGCGTTGGGGCGACAGGGCCCAAATGAAGGCCTACGCCACGGCTCTGCGGGCTTCTTTGGGTCCTCTTCCTGTGACGTCCGTGGATCCTCGCCATGCGCGGGGCCTTCCGCGGACTCGTCGGTGGCGGGTGTGGTGTCGTCGAGGTGCGGCCCTACGGGGTTCCCCTCTTCGGCCCATGGCGTCCCTGCCTCGCCGCAAAACCCCGCGGGGTTCCCTGTGGTGTCGCAGGCGGTCGCCGGGACTCACGGCTCGTCCCCGAGTCCCCCTTGGTCCTCTGGGCAGGCGGCTGTCTTACCAGAGGCCGAGCCGACGCCTTTCCGGCGCCGACGGCTTTCTTCCCCGGCCCTGGCGGCGCCACGGGTGGAGGCCGGGACCTGGGGCGCCTTCCCGAGTCCCTCTCGGACCTCTGCGCAGGCGGCTGCCTCGTCGGTTCATTGGCCGCTTTGGCTCCGACCCCGCCCCTTTCTCCTAGGATGCATGTGGTGGTGGAGGTCGACTCGGTTCCCCTGGTGGACACTTCGGCGCCGTTCGAGGACACACCGGTGCCCATGGCGGACTCTCCGGCGCCGTCTCGGCGTCGGAGCGTTGACTCATCCTCTCCGGAGGGTTGTCATCTCCTTGTCTCCTCTTCACCGGAGACTGGACGCCGCATCGTTACCTTTTCCCCGGCGGGTTCTATGCCGTCTCCGCGTCCACAGTCCCCGGACCCGCTCTTCCGCACCTTGCAGTTGGTTGCCCCGCAGGCTTCTCCGCCTTCTCCGGAGACCCCTCGGGCACCTCACTCATCCGTGGGTCCTCCTCCTTCTTACAGGGGCTGGCCGTTTCTTCCTCCGGCAGGGGACGGGCGGCTTAGTTTGCAGCCTTCGCCCACGGAAGAGTTGCTCTCTCCCCCACGTCGCCCTCAGAGGCGAGTGTAGCCTTTGTCCGGGCCATCTCCACGGCCACTGGCATTTTGCAAATGGGCAACCTGGTCGCTCCACTCCCAACGGATCACTTGTTGGAGGTTCTCCACCAGGGCTCTGGTGGAGGGGATCCCCTTCTTCCATTTGAAGCTTCGCTCCACAACTCTCTTCTGGGGGCGTCCTGCTCCTCCACTGCCAACGTCCTGTCCCGCACGATCCAGTCTGCCTTTTTTCCCACCCATCTGCCCAGGGCCCTGTCCTGCAGACTGCTTTCCCTTCCTTGCCTTCAGTGTTGCTCCCTCTGTCACGGGAGGCCCGGTGGTTGGACTCCTGGGTGCGTAACATTTTCGCTTCCACTAGTGCTGCTCTGCGCGCGCTCAATACACTTTGTGTGTTGGCCAGGGCTACCTCTGACCTATGGGATTCCGCGGAGTCCCTTCTGTCTCGCGCCTCCCACGAAGGTGTCCGCGCTGATCTGCGGCACCATGTGCTGGATGGTCGGGAGTTAGCTGCTTTTCTTCTCCGTTCGGCCTTGGATGTCTCTGATTCTCTCGCCCGCGCTATGGCGAGTTCTGTGGCCCTCCGCCGCCATGCTTGGTTGCGGGATAGCGTCTTTCCCGAGAATATTCGGGAGCGTCTTGTTGACCTGCCCTTTGATGGGATTCTTTTATTTAACACCCACGCGGACTACACTATTCAGCGACTCCTTGCGGGGCTCCGTCCTCCTCCTCCGTAACTGTGTCGGTTCTCAGGTGTCTTATGGGAGGCGTTTATCCCACATTTCTCTTTGGGCCTAGTGTTTCAGTTGGCCCCTCTGTGTGCTGTGTGGGGCTGGGACTGCCTTCAGGGTCCTTCAGTTGGCCCCTCTGTACTTTTGGCTGCGGGTACAGCCCTTTAGCTTTTCTGGTGTGTGTTTTTTGGCTGTTAGTGAAGCCGTATGGGTCCTCAGGTTGGACCATCTGTATATCCCCTTTTGGCTGATTGGCAAGCCGTCTGTGTTGATACCCACAGGTCTTTCTGTTCTTGACCTCTGCTGCAGGTTTTTCCCAAAGAGGTGTTCCCCTGTTTTGTTTTGAGCGTGTCATACCCTAGGTGGGGTACTTGTTGGATATTGTATAGCCCTGTCCTAAGCTGGGCGGGTGTGGATCCCTTCTCGTGTTCCTCGCTTTCCTGGCGGTCACTGTATTCCGCTTGGTGCGGTCTTTTCTTCAGCCTTAGCGCGGCTTCCGCTGCTCCAGGTTCCGTCCTGCTCAGTGTCCGCTGGTGTTTCGATCCTTCTTCTACAGGGCATGCCTGTCGTACGTTTTGCCCTTGTTCCTTCGAGATATCTGCCTCTGTGCGTTTTGCCTTCCCTCCTCAGCCTCTGGATCGCCAGACCGACTTTTGTCATGCCGTCTACAGCGTCGTGTCTTGGTGTTTCCGCCTTATTATCCGACGCTCGGCCTGGTCCTCTACCTTGTGTTCCAGGGGGCCAGGATTTTCCTGGTGTTCTCCTGTGTTCTGGTTGGACGGCTTCGGTCTTTGCTACATATTCCTCTTTTTCTTTTGGACGGTCCCTCTTCTCTTCGTGGGCCGGGTTGTGCCACTGGGTCGGTCCTTCTTTGGGGCTTGTGCTGGGGTTCCCTTGCCTCGGTCCTGGTCTTGCGCTCAGCTTGTTCCGGGCACACTACTTCATAGCATGTACCAGCTGCCTGTTGCGCACACATGGACGTTGTGGTCCACCCCTGTGGGCCTCGGCATGTACCCGTGTGCTCCTGTTCGTCGCTCTGCTGGGGCTTTGCGCGACTGTGTCTTCCTTCTCACGTCTGCGCTTCTCGGCTGTGGGGCTGTTCCTGCTCCTGCGGCGGGCTCTGCCTCCGTTTCCACCTCTTCTCCTTGGATTTTGCGGGTGGTTCTTTTCTTCTTTAGGTACTCTCTTGGTGCCGTCTGTCCCTCCGGGTTCTCTGGCTGGCCCCTTGGGTAGGCTTGCGGTTTCCTGGCCTTCCCTTCTCCTTGTTTCTGCTTGGTGGGGGCTGGGCCGTCCTTCCTGGCCCCATGACACATCCCCTGTTGGGGCCCTGTGTTCTTCCAAGCTGGTGAGATTCTCTCCCAGACCCTCCTCCCCTTTGGGTATGGCTAGGGTATCTATTCTACGTTAAGGAATCTGCGGCTAGTAGTCTCTATCAGATGTACAAGTTACTTACCTTCGGTAACGATGTATCTGGTAGAGGCGATTCTAGCCGCAGATTCCTTCACGGCCCGCCCTTCCTCCCCGTTCTGCGAGGACCTTCAGTTTGGTCTTCTGCACTCACCTCCCTCCGGGTGGCTTGTCTTCTGCGAGTCTCCTCTTTCACTTCCTCCCTGGCGGGATGCTTCGTTCTGCTTCTTGTTCCACCCCTTCCTTTCTGGTACTTGGACGGTGGGTTACGTGTACTTCTGCATCCCTCCATCCTGGTTATTCCAGTGTGGGGCCTACTCATGCTCTTCTCCCTTCTCATTGCTTGGGGTTTCTGACTCCTCTGCAGTCCTCTGGGTTGGGGTCTCTTGGCTGTGCCTCAGCCCTTGGCTCTTTACAGGGGTATACGACACTCCTTGATGGTGTTGTCTTAGGGTCATTTATAGTTACTCATCTGTTCCGGCTTGTGGTTGCAGACTTTCTGTCGTCTGTTCTGGCATTTTTCACATGTTTTTCTGCCTCCAGGGTGGATATCGCTTTCGCTTGCAGGGTTGCTTCTCAGAAGCGGTGCTCTGCTCTTTCCCTTCCATGTCTTTCAGTAACACAGTGCCTGGCACTGTCCCTCATGGTGCTGTCCTTCACCATTCGCTTCTTCCCTTTCTGTTTCACTGCTTTTCGCACACTGTTCCCATGCTTTCCCAGTTTTGTTTCTGATGGCTCCGCGTTGTGGTGCGGAAAAGTTATCCGAGGAAAACTGACGTCAGCGCGCCGGGGTGGGACTTATGTGACCTCGCTGACGTCACGTCCGCGGACAGCGTCAGGGCGGAGTCATGTGGTGCCATGCCCCCCCCCCCCCGGCGCGCAGGGATGCTGTGGCAAAAAAAATTCCGGATCAAGTCTCACGCCTGGGGATAATTCTACGTTAGGGAATCTGCGGCTAGAATCGTCTCTACCAGATACAGCATTACCGAAGGTAAGTAACTTGTACTTCTCTCTCTCTCTATATATATATATATGTATGGGTGTGTTGGTGAGTGAATGGATGTTTCAGTGGTACATGTGCAATTAACTACATATGTAAAAGGCAGTATATGTGAGTGATGGTGTATATAAATACCTATATGCGAGAGTCAGTAATTGTGAGAGTCGCTGCATGGATGAGTGTGTATTTGTATCAGTGATTCTATAACAGAGTAATTATGTGTTAGTATCTGTATGAATAAGTGAGCTGGTGTCTGTATAACTGTATAGGTTAGTAAATGGAAGTATGATTGATTCTTTGCATGACTGACTAGCTGTGTGAGTAACTCTGGATATGTGGCAGTGTGTGTGTGTGTCTGTATAGGTGTATGAGTGCATATGATAGTGTTGTATTGATGTGTGACTACATGTATGAGTGACTGTATGGGTGAATGAGTGGATGTGTGTGTAGACCTAGGAACCAGTCAGTGCGTATTTAGTAACTGGTATTGTGACTATTTTTCGAAATTAGTAGTCTGTATTTTAGAGTGGGTGTATCAAAGGTTATATTCAGGTGTGAGGAGGTGCATCAGATTTTCACGTGGATGATGTCATCAGTGATGTCACTGACCACATCATGAATGATGTAATATGTGACGTCATCAGCAGTGCATTGCGGGGCGCGAGTTATAGTTAGCTGAACTAACTATAACGGTGGAATTTCTATGGTTTTGTATGAGTGAAATGTCCAACTAACTATAACGTCCCTGAAACCACAGGGCGTGTTTGCACACATGTCACCTCAGGCCCCGCCCCCTCCCTTCACCACTGTGCAAACGCGCCCCGTGGCGCGTTTTAAGTTGGGGGATAAAGTCCCCTTGAATCCTGAGGGTCCCGTGGGTCCAACTAGCCCACGAGGTACCTCCAGTAAGCGCCACAGAGCTGCGTTGCAGAGAGGTGTAAAGGGGCGTGGCCTGGACCACCTCTCTGCAACGCAGCCCTGTGGCACTTACTGGAGGTACCTGGTGGGCTAGTTGGCCCCAGGGACCCCCAGTATTGAAGGGAATTAATTCCCAACTTAAAAGCAGCGCCACAGGGCTGCGCTTTGCAGAGTGTTGCTGGGAGGGGGCGGGGCCTCCGGCACCATTGCGTCTTTTTTCTTTTTAAGAAGGGGGGCTGTGTGGCCCCCCTTTCTTTTCTATTTTATGGGCCCTGGGGACCCCATCCCCCAGGGCCTGACCCCTATTAAAAATAAATTAAAAAATCTGAACGGGAAGGGTGCCGCGTGGGCCCCCTCCCGTGGCCAATTCCGGCCCCGGGACCCCATCCCCGGGCATGGCCAAATATATTTTTTTGCGTGGCCCCCTCCTGAGGCCTCTATTGGCCCGGAGACCCCATCCCCCGGGGCCGGCCTTTATTATTTTTTTCTTTAATTTTTGGGGAGGGGGCCGTGGCCCCCTCCCGAGCCACTTCTAGCCCCGAGGACCCCATCCCCCGGGCAGGCCCCATCCGTTGGGGACCGTGGGGGAACCCCAATGCCCCCACGGTCCCGCCGGCTCCCCGCGTCCTGCGGGGAGCCGGCATTGCTTTTCCACATGGGGAGCTGCTGACATGCAGCTCCCCTTGTGGAAAGCAGTCTGCTTGCTTCATTGAAGCGAGAGCAGGTTTCCTGCTCTCGCTTCAATGAAGCAAAGCAGTTTGCAATGACAGGGCGGGAGCGCGAGGCTCCCGCCCTGTCATTGCAAACAGCAATGTCCCGGGGTGGGTACCCGGGACACTGCAGGAGCCGGCCCTGGGGGTGGTGGTCCCCAGGTCCATCAAGGGCTCCAGGAGGGGACCGCACGGCCCCCTCCCACCTGTTGCACAGCCCCGGGGAGGTGGTGGTCCCCGGGGGTCTGTTACGGACCCCCGAATTTGAATATTAGTGCACCGGGGAGGTGGCGGTCCCCGGGGCGTGTGGGGGGGGCTCGAGCCCCCCCACAAAGGTCTATGTTTCAAAAAATAAAAGCCCCGGGGGTGGCGGTCCCGGGGGGGGGCCATGTGCCCCCGCGATTATAATTAATAAAAGCCCCGGGGGTGGCGGTCCCCGGGGCTGCGGGGGGGCCGTGTGCCCCCTGCAAATGTTTATGGAAAGCCCCGGGGGTGGCGGTCCCCAGGGCTGCGGGGGCCTCCCTGGGCCCCCGCAATTACATTATTGAATGCCCCCAGGACTTAGCCCACCCAGGGGCTAATAATAACAAAGCGCGGGAGCCCGCGCTTCGTTTTTTAAAAAACAATTCGGCCGAAATTCGCGCTGGGTGCGCAAATCTCGCCGATTTAAAAAAAAAAAAAAAAAAAAAATGCTTCTTTTGGCCCTGGGGCGTCAGGGTGTTTCTACCCTGCCCCCTTTTCTTGTTTTTCGCGATTGTTTTCTGTTTTCTTGTGCCTCGGTTACCGAGGCACAAGATGGCTGACAACACTTCCTGTGTTGACAGCTAATTAGAATAAAGCTCGTGGTCGGGAGGGTGCGCGGATCCTCCGTGCCTCTATATATCGAAACTTTTATTTTTCATTTTCTCAGCAACTACTGAACAGATTTACACCATTAAAAAAAAAGGGCGCTTTCTGAAACAAGGGCTACCTTTTTGCCAAATTTGGTGTAATTCCTTTCAGCAGGTCGAGCTGTAGCCGTGTCTAAAGTTTCCTATGGGAAATGCATTTTTGACCTCTTTTTTTTTAATTACTCAGGAACTACTGAACGGATTTACACCATTTAACAAAAGGTCTCTTTCTGAAACAAGGGCTACCTTTTTGCCAAATTTGGTGTCATTCCGTTCAGCAGTTCGGGCTGTAGCCGTGTCTAAAGTTTCCTATGGAAATTAACATGGAGAAAACATGTTTTGGGACCCCCTTTTTCTCGGCCCCCGCTTGCCGAATCACCCGAAACTTTCAAGACAGGAGCTGACCGGAGCGGGCTAAGAGTTTTGAAAATTTGCGAAGATTCGTCAACCGGCGCCAAAGATATTGAGAAAACAAAAAATGAGTTTCCTATGGAAACTAGGTCCTAACTATAACTATCTACTGGCGACCGCCAGTAGATAATATATATATAATCTACTGGCGGTCGCCAGTAGATAGTTATAGTTAGGACCTATTTTCCATAGGAAATTCACAACATTCTATTTCCAATAACTTTGGCGCCGGTTGACGAATCTTCGCGAAATTTTCAAAACTCGTGGAGCGCTCCGGTCTGCTCCTATCCTGAAAGTTTCGGGGTGATTTGGCAAGCGGGGCCGAGAAAAGGGGGTCCCAAAACATGTTTTCCCCATGCAATTTCCCATAGGAACCTTTAGTCGCAGCTACAGCCCGAACTGCTGAACGGAATTACACCAAATTTGGCAAAAGGTAGCCCTTGGTTCAGAGTCGTGCCTTTTGGTTAAATGGTGTAAATCCGTTCAGTAGTTCCTGAGAAAATCAAAAGTAAAATCACATATATATCTGGGCGGAGCCTAACCACACATGTCATTGTGAGATCTGATTGGCTGTCAGCACTTCATCCTGGAATTGCTGGCAGCCATCTTGGGACCAATATACATGATAGTACCCCATTGAAATGCATTGTAGTGAATCAAAGATTTTGAGGGTTACCAAAAGGAGAACTATAAAGGGTGATAACAGACTTTAGTTACATTAGAATTCATTTGTTGATGGTACCATACTAATTTCAGGAATTGTGGTGTGTTCTAAGGTGATTTTACCCTGTGAAAAACATTCTGCTGGGATATCATGAATCATGTTTGAGAGAAAACTATGTTCACATGCTTGTCCCATAGAGTTTTGGAAGGTGCTCCAGAAGCTAAAATGAGAGCATATTTTCTGTAAATTCACATTATCTTTCTCAGTCATGTGAGAATGAAGTCTGACATTCTCAGTAAAACATGTACATCCAACAAGGGCAGAGACTGTCAGTTGATTCCTTTGTGTTCTACTGCAGCTTCCCAGAGTGTTCTAAAGAACAACTAGAGTGCTAACAGCCTTACTTATGACAAAATTATGGCACACCTGAAGCCATCTTGATTGGAATAAACTGGTAACACTTAAAACATTTAATTTAAAAAGGAACAAAATGAGGGGGTTTGTGAGAAGTTGGCCTGGTATATGCTGTCCACTAATTATAGTAGGCACCTTGCACCAGTCCAAACAACCTCTTATTGGAGATAGGTTAAAGACAACCTTATTGAAAGCTATCCTAGTGGTAGCTATGGAGAGCAGCCTTCAGGCTAAGTCTTGAAGGAATGTAAAGCAGCTTGTTTTACCAGTCTATAATCTCTTGAGTGACCAAATGAAAGAGCACCACACCAGGTATATATTCAAAATATATGTATTTATTGCTAAACACACCCTCTAGTCTCTTTATGAGGCTAGAGTTCGAAGTACATAAGTTAGAAGTTATTTAAACACAGTAATAGCACAAATACACGTTTGGACCCTAGGGCGTACCAAACCATATACCAATAAAGTGGTATAAGAACCACAACTGAACTAGACACTAGGCCTAGACCCTCTAGAAGTGCTTGGACCACAAGGAACCACCCAAGGTAGTGACACAGGGGACCCACGGGGACGCGTGCAGTGTAAATACACAACCGCGATACGCCGTTGACTTCTATGGAGAAAGTCGCGATCAGGAAATTAAAGAAAAGGGACACTTAAAGGAGGACTTGGAGCAAACCCTTTGAGAACTAGTACTTTGAAGAGTCTCTACCCACGGGAGCACCGGAGTACTCGTGTTACCTCACCCAGGGAAGCCGGGTGCATAGGTGCCTTTCGGGGTCGGGTTTCGTCGTCGATTTGAATGGCGATCTGCTGCAAAGTGCTGCTGGCGACCAAGTGGAAAGTGTCCGGGTGGATCCAAGAGTGGATCGGAGATCTGAAGAACCTGAAAGCAGAGGGGACAGAGTCTGGGTCACTAGCCAGTGACCAGGAAGGCGATGGACAGATGCCCACCGATGTCGAGTGCTTCAGGTGCGTTGACAGTCGTCTTGACTCTTCAGCCACGAGGTCCAGGAGGCGTTGTCGGTGACCAGGAGCAGGATTCGGGCTGGTACACGATGTCTGTCGAGTGCTGAGGTGTCGGCGACCGGATTGGACCCAACAAGCCTTGGCAACGGCAAGTCTCAATGAAGATGTAGATCATCGATGGTGCAGACCAGCAAGGTCTGGGGAACTCACCCAGCGAGGGTAAGTGAGGGCAGGCCTGGAGCAACCAGGATGCCCAAGAAAAAAAAGATTGGCCTTCGTTAAGGGCTACTAGCCAACGGGCTAGCGACCGCAAATGAGCCTCGAGACGCCGCACGTGGATCTGGCTCACAGGACACTCGTGGAGTGGAGGCCAGTGATCTTCGGTGCAGTTGGTGCTGGAGGCTAGGGCTACTCGGAGCCCAAAGCACGACTTCGTGGGAGACCCAGAAGAGGATGCACTTGCAAATGTGCTCGGTGTCCAGGGGTCACGGTCTCAAGTCACCCACGATAGCCACGGGCCTCGGCTTTGCTGGGGACTCAGGGTAGCCTCGGGGAAGTCTGAGAATCCACCTCTGGTGATGCGATGACTTCGGCGTCCGACGGGAGCTTCAGAAATGCGAACCAGACAGATGCTTCTTTGGTGCCTGCCAAGCAGGGGAGTCACTCCTTGACCCCAAGGGAGATTCTTCTGTCCTCTAATCGTGAGTAGAGCGTCGAAGGTCCAGGATTCAGTTTCAGAGTTTCGTCCAGGGATAATCTAAAGTCCTAAGGACTGGGTTCCTATACTTATACTAAGGATAGGGGTTGGACTACTCTGTGGCCCCACCTATGGGTGGGTCAGGGCAGAGGGGTGGCTACACCCCTTTCCTTTGTCCAGTTCGCGCCAAAGCAGGGGCTGCAAGCCCTGATCCGGTTTGAACTGGGGTATGCACAGGGACACCAAGTGTGCCCCCAGTGCAGGACTTCAAAGCACCAGAAAGTGCTCCCGCCCAGCCCCAATACACATTATCCTGTCTGGGGAGGTGGTCACACCTCCCTGGGACAGGAAACCTATTGTCCAGGCCTCCCTGCCGGAGTTTCGTCCAGCAGCAGGAGGCCAGACTTGTGTCTGTGGCAGTAGCATCCATTTTGTGATGCCAGGCTTTAGAAAGAAGTTACCGGCCAGGCCAGGGTTAACATGTCTCTCCCTCTAGAAGGGTGGAATGCTACCCCCGCCGCCAGAATTGGCGGGGGGTAGTATTCCAAGATGTTTGACACCAAACACGACATGTTTAGGTGCAGCCATTCCAAAGTTAGCATTTAACGCGAGGTTATAATGCGCTTAAGAGTATATGGTCAGGCTGCACTACAAACAGCATCAGAGAAGGGTCTCCGAACGCTGCAGAGGGGCCCTGCTCATGCAGGGGCACCCTCTCACATAGGAACCACGCACTCTGCCTTCAGGATTGATAAGGCCTGCCTTAGGAGTGACTTATAGGTTTATATGTGTGTATGTATTTAGTGATATAGGTAACCTATATCACAGTAAGGGGTGCATGCACCACCTTACCCAGGCTGCAGTAGCAGACCTGTGGTGTCAGTTTGGATGGCCTTCCAGGGGTGGCATAATACATGCTGCAGCCCCTGGTAGGCCTCTGAGGTACCTATGCCCTTGGTACATAGTATACCATATACTAGGGACTTATAAGGGCACTCCAGATTCCAATCAGAGATGTGCCTAAGGCACATGGAAACCTTTTTACAGAGAAAGCAGATTGACTGGGGCCCTGAATAGCAGGATCCCAGTCCAACTAAGTCATAAACCAGCAAAACACCATAAAAAAAGTGGGGGCAACCACATAGTCAGATTCCACCTTCCTACAGGGCAGATGATGAGGATGGGACCAGGGGTACCAGTACCCCCAGCCCCCCCTCTGAAACTGGCCAGGAGGGCGACAATGGCCCTGACCTGGATAATCCAACCCCTCCTGAGGAAGATGAAGAGGAGGATCAGAATGATGCCCCCTTTGTCCCCCCAGGAAGGATTGTGAGTGTGCCCAGAAGGTCTAGATCTTCTTCTCAGGAGTCTAACCACTCTGGCACCTCAATAGGGAGCTCTGTCTCATCTCATAGGAGGGAATCCTCTCATGAGAGAAGAAAGAGGCTGGTTCAATATGAGGAAGCTCAGCTTGAACTCAAAAAGAAGCAACTAGCCATAGACAGGGAGTCCCTATATCTCTTTAGAGAGAGAAGAAAGTTGGGACTAGAGTCCCATGGTGGCAGCCATGTCCCTAGAGATAGGGAAAGGTCCTATGACCATAGGAACCTGAGCAAGATTGTCCCTCCCTATCAGAATGGGGATGATATCCACAAGTGGATAACTGCTCTAGAGAGGGCCTGTAAGGTACAGAAGGTCCCTCAGGAGCAGTGGGCAGCAATCTTGTGGCTCTCCTTTGCTGACAAAGGTAGTGATAAGCTCCTCACTGTTAGAGAGGAGGATGCTGATAATTACAAGGTCTTGAAGAGTGCTCTTATTGATGGGTTTGGCCTAACCACTGAACAGTACAGGTTGAAGTTCAGAGATACCCAAAAAGCACAGACTCAAGACTGGGTAGACTATGTGGATTGTTCTGCCAAGGCTCTGGAAGGCTGGTTGATGGGCAGTAAGGTGTGTGACTTCTCAGGATTGTACAATCTGATAATGAGGGAGCAGATTCTTAATAACTGTCAAAATCAGCTGTTGCATCTATAACTGGTAGACTCTGATCTGACCTCTCCCCAAGAATTGGGAAAGAAGGCAGGCAAATGGGTCAGAACCAGGGTGAAGCAGAAGGTACAGAACCAAGGTGGGGAAACCAAGAAGCAAGATGCTAAGAACTCTGAAAAGGGTGGGGAGAAGGGTAAAGATCAAAAGTCTTCATCAGGCCCCCAAAAATCTTCTTCTGATGGGGATTCACAGTCTACTAAAGGGAAAGGCCAAAGAAAACCATGGTGCAAGGTCTGTAAGCAAAAGACCCACTGGACCAGTGATTGCACCAAGTCCAAAGACTCCAGTCCAGCACCCACCAATGCCCCTAAGGCACCTGTTCCGCCTAGTACAGTTGGTGGGAGTGCTCCAGCCAAGGGTTTAGTAGGGTTCACCCTGGGTACTGAGTTGGGCTCTGACCTAGTCAGAGAACTGACTCAGGCTGTGTTAGTCTGTGATGGGGGCATGGATGTGACCTCCACTGTGAGTCCCAGTAATCTGGGCAAGTACAGACAACAGCCTTTAATCAATGGACGTGAGGCTTTGGCATTTAGGGACACAGGGGCAAGTGTCACAATGGTGACACAAGACCTTGTGAATCCTGGGCAAGTTATACTTGGTGAGATGTACCAAGTGACCAATGCTAGCAATGTCAGAACAGACCATACTCTGGCAGTTGTTAACTTCTCCTGGGGAGGGGTAACTGGCCTTAAGAAGGTTGTGGTGAGTGCAAACCTACCAGTCGAATGCTTGCTTGGCAATGACTTAGAGACTTCTGCTTGGGCAGAAGTGGAGCTCAGGACCCATGCAGAAATGCTGGGGATCCCTGCAGATGTGTTTGCTGTGACCAGGTCACAAGCCAAAATGTCTAGCACTGAACAGGCCTTGGATTCTGGAAGAATGGACCAAGTGCCTTCCAAGAGGAGAAGTAGTAGGGTTAAGGCAGTGCCTTCCCCTTGGCTCAGGAGGAAGATCAGTCCCTTGAGGGGGATGATCTCAGCCCTGAAGAAGGAACTGTCCCAGAGGAACTTGAACCTGACCAGGTTGAGTTCTTGGGGACAGGGGGACCTTCTAGGGCAGATCTGAGCCAGGAGCAGCAGAGCTGCCCCTCCCTTGAACCCCTCAGACAGCAAGCTGCTGCTGAGGCTGCTGGGAAAGCTAGTGGTCCCCATACAGTGTATTGGGATGATGGACTCCTGTACTCAGAGAGTAGAGACCCCAAGCCTGGTGCTACCAGGAGGTTGGTTATACCTCTGAAGTTCAGGGGCTTCCTATTGACCCTAGCCCATGATATTCCCTTAGCAGGTCACCTGGGCCAGAACAAGACTTGGGGCAGAATTGTCCCTCACTTTCACTGGCCCCACATGTCTGAAGACAGCAAGGAGTTTTGTCGCTCCTGTGTAACCTGCCAAGCCAGTGGCAAGGCAGGTGGCACTACAAAGGCCCCCTGATACCACTACCTGTGGTGGGGGTGCCCTTTGAAAGGGTAGGGATTGACATTGTTGGTCCCATGGATCCCCAAACAGCCTCTGGGCACAGGTTTATCCTGGTGGTAGTGGATCATGCCACCAGGTACCCAGAAGCTATACCCCTCAGGACCACTACAGCACCTGTGGTGGCAAGGGCCCTCCTGGGAATTTTCTCAAGAGTGGGCTTTCCTAAGGAGGTAGTATCAGACAGGGGTGCTAACTTCATGTCTGGGTACTTAAAAGCAATGTGGAAGGAGTGTGGAGTGACTTATAAGTTCACCACCCCTATCACCCACAGTGCAATGGTTTAGTTGAGAGATTCAACAAAACCTTGAAGGGCATGATTAAAGGGCTCCCAGAAAAGCTTAGGCGTAGATGGGACATACTCTTGCCCTGCCTTTTATTCGCATATAGGGAGGTGCCTCAGAAGGGGGTTGGTTACAGCCCTTTTGAACTTCTGTTTGGCCACCCTGTGAGGGGTCCACTGTGCTTGGTGAAGGAAGGATGGGAGTTACCTCTCAAGCCCCCAAAGCAAGATATAGTGGACTATGTACTTGGTCTCCGCTCGAGGATGGCTGAGTACATGAAAAGGCAACCAAAAACCTTGAGGCTAGCCAGGAACTTCAAAAGGCCTGGCATGACCAAAAGGCTGTTCTGACTGTTTACCAGCCAGGACAGAAGGTGTGGGTGTTGGAGCCAGTGGCCCCAGCAGCTCTCCAAGACAAATGGAGTGGACCCCACACTATTGTTGAGCAGAAGGGTGAGGTCACTTACTTAGTAGACCTAGGAACACCCAGGAGTCCCCACAGGGTTCTCCATGTCAACAGGTTAAAACCATATGTGGACAGGGCAGACATGGGCTTGCTCATGGCTACTGATGAAGGGCAGGAGGAAGACAGTGACCCACTCCTGACCTGCTCTCACAGAACCCTGACGATGGGTCAGTTGATGGTGTAGCCTTGGCAGGCAGCCTCACTACCCAGCAACAAACTGATTGCAGGCAAGTTCTCAATCAGTTTAGACATATGTTTTCACTGACACCCAGTCAGACCACCTGGTGCACTCATGAAGTGGACACTGGGGACAGCCTGCCTATTAAAAATAAGATTTATAGGCAACCTGACCATGTCAGGGACTGTATCAGGACTGAAGTCCAGAAAATGTTGGAATTGGGAGTTATTGAACCCTCAGATAGCCCTTGGGCTAGTCCAGTGGTCCTTGTACCAAAACCTCACACCAGTGGTGGAAAAAGAGAGATGAGGTTTTGTGTGGACTACAGGGGTCTCAATGCAGTCACTAGGACTGATGCCCATCCAATACCCAGGGCAGATGAGCTCATAGATACTTTGGCCTCTGCCAAATATCTCAGCACATTTGACCTAACAGCTGGCTACTGGCAGATCAGACTAGCTGATACTGCAAAGCCCAAAACAGCATTCTCAACCCCTAGTGGGCATTATCAATTTGTGGTAATGCCCTTTGGTCTGAAGAATGCACCTGCCACTTTCCAGAGGCTGGTGAATACAGTTCTCACAGGTCTGGAAGCCTATAGTGCAGCATATCTAGATGATATTGCTGTCTTTAGCTCCACCTGGGAGGATCACCTGGTCCACCTCAGGAATGTTTTACAGGCCCTGCAAAAGGCAGGCCTGACTATCAAGGCCACTAAGTGCCAGATAGGGCAGAGTCAGGTTGTGTACCTGGGCCACCTTGTGGGTGGAGGCCAGGTTCAACCTTTGCAGAGCAAGATCCAGACCATCATGGACTGGACTGCTCCCACTACCCAGACTCGGGTGAGAGCCTTCTTAGGCCTGACTGGGTACTATAGGAGATTTGTCAAGGGGTATGGATCAATAGTGACACCCCTGAATGACTTAACTTCTAAGAAAATGCCCAAAAAGGTTCAGTGGACAGTTAGCTGTCAAAAGGCATTTGATGACCTGAAGCAGGCCATGTGCACTGCTCCCATTCTACAGAGTCCTGATTACTCCAAGAAGTTCATTGTTCAAACTGATGCATCTGAATTGGGGGTAGGGGCTGTACTGTCACAATTGAATGAAGAAGGTCAGGATCAGCCAGTAGCTTTCATTAGCAGAAGGCTGACCCCTAGAGAGAAACGTTGGTCAGCCATAGAGAGGGAGGCCTTTGCTGTGGTCTGGGCTCTGAAGAAGTTGAGGCCATACTTGTTTGGTACACACTTCCTGGTTCAGACAGACCATAAGCCCCTCTTATGGCTAAAACAAATGAAGGGTGAAAACCCCAAACTGCTTAGGTGGTCCATTTCCCTACAGGGGATGGGCTTTACAGTGGAACATAGACCTGGGAGTAACCATGCCAATGCAGATGGACTCTCTAGGTACTTCCACTTAGAACATGAAGACTTAACTGGGCAAGGTTAGTTTAATGTCCCTACGTTTGGGGGGGTTGTGTAGGAGAGTAGGATCTGCTTCACATGGGTACCCCCACTTTTTGCTGATGCTTCACTGTTTTTCGACATTAGTCTGGCTGGGGCCCTGCTAATCAGAACCCCAGCCTAGCTGCTTCCTCTCTAAAATGGTTTCCATGTGCCTTAGGCACATCACTGATTGGGATCTGGAGTGCCCTTATAAGTCCCTAGTATATGGTATACTATGTACCAAGGGCATAGGTACCTCAGAGGCCTGCCAGGGGCTGCAGCATGTATTATGTCACCCCTGGAAGGCCATCCAAACTGACACCACAGGTCTGCTACTGCAGCCTGGGTAAGGTGGTGCATGCACTCTTTCTGTGATATAGGTTACCTATATCACTAAATACATACACACATATAAACCTATAAGTCACTCCTAAGGCAGGCCTTATCAATCCTAAAGGCAGAGTGCATGGTTCCTATGTGAGAGGGTGCCCCTGCATGAGCAGGGCCCCTCTGCAGCGTTCGGAGACCCTTCTCTGATGCTGTTTGTAGTGCAGCCTGACCATATACTCTTAAGCGCATTATAACCTCGCGTTAAATGCTAACTTTGGAATGGCTGCACCTAAACATGTCGTGTTTGGTGTCAAACATCTTGGAATACTACCCCCGCCAATTCTGGCGGCGGGGGTAGCATTCCACCCTTCTAGAGGGAGAGACATGTTAACCCTGGCCTGGCCGGTAACTTCTTTCCAAAGCCCTGGCATCACAAAATGGATGCTGCTGCCACAGACACGAGTCTGGCCTCCTGCTGCTGGACGAAACTCCGGCAGGGGAGGCCTGGACAATAGGTTTCCTGTCCCAGGGAGGTGTGACCACCTCCCCAGACAGGATAATGTGTATTGGGGCTGGGCGGGAGCACTTTCGGGTGCTTTGAAGTCCTGCACTGGGGGCACATTTGGTGTCCCTGTGCATACCCCAGTTCAAACCGGATCAGGGGCTAGCAGCCCCTGCTTTGGCGCGAACTGGACAAAGGGAAAGGGGTGTAGCCACCTCTCTGCCCTGACCCACCCATAGGTGGGGCCACAGAGTAGTCCAACACCTATCCTTAGTATAAGTATAGGAACCCAGTCCTTAGGACTTTAGATTATCCCTGGACGAAACTCTGAAACTGAATCCTGGACCTTCGACGCTCTACTCACGATTAGAGGACAGAAGAATCTCACTTGGGGTCAAGGAGTGACTCCCCTGCTTGGCAGGCACCAAAGAAGCATCTGTCCGGTTCGCATTTCTGAAGCTCCCGTCGGACGCCGAAGTCATTGCATCACCAGAGGTGGATTCTCAGACTTCTCCGAGGCTACCCTGAGTCTCCAGCAAAGCTGAGGCCCGTGGCTATCGTGGATGACTTGAGACCGTGACCCCTGGACACCAAGCACATTTGCAAGTGCATCCTCTTCTGGGTCTCCCAAGAAGTCGTGCTTTGGGCTCCGAGTAGCGCTAGCCTCCAGCACTAACTGCACCAAAGATCACTGGCCCCCACTCCACGAGTGTCCTGTAAGCCAGATCCACGTGCGGTGTCACGAGGCTCCTTCGCGGTCGCTAGCCCGTTAGCTAGTAGCCCTTAACGAAGGCCAATCTTTTTCTTACTTGGCATCCTGGTTGCGCCAGGCCTGCCCTCACTTACCCTCGCTGGGTGAGTTCCCCAGACCTTGCTGGTCTGCACCATCGACGATCTTCCTCTGCATCGAGACTTGCCGTTGCCAAGGCTTGTTGGGTCCAATCCGGTCGCCGACACCTCAGCACTCGACAGACATCGTGTACCAGCCCGAATCCTGCTCCTGGTCACCGACAACGCCTCCTGGACCTCGTGGCTGAAGAGTCAAGACGACCGTCAACGCACCTGAAGCACTCGACATCGGTGGGCATCTGTCCATCGCCTTCCTGGTCACTGGCTAGTGACCCAGACTCTGTCCCCTCTGCTTTCAGGTTCTTCAGAACTCCGATCCACTCTTGGATCCACCCGGACACTTTTCACTTGGTCGCCAGCAGCACTTTGCAGCAGATCGCCATTCAAATCGACGACGAAACCCGACCCCGAAAGGCACCTATGCACCCGGCTTCCCTGGGTGAGGTAACACGAGTACTCCGGTGCTCCCGTGGGTAGAGACTCTACAAAGTCCTAGATCTCAAAGGGTTTGGTCCAAGTCCTCTTTAAAGTGTCCCTTTTCTCTAATTTCCCGATCACGACTTTCTCCATAGAAGTCAACGGCGTATCGCGGTTGTGTATTTACACTGCACGCGTCTCCCGTGGGTCCCCTGTGTCACTACCTTGGGTGGTTCCTTGTGGTCCAAGCACTTCTAGAGGCTCTAGGCCTAGTGTCTAGTTCAGTCGTGGTTCTTATACCACTTTATTGGTATATGGTTTGGTACGCCCCTAGGGCCCAAACGTGTATTTGTGCTATTACTGTGTTTAAATAACTTCTAACTTATGTACTGTAGGAGAGTAGGATCTGCTTCACATGGGTACCCCCACTTTTTGCTGATGCTTCACTGGTTTTCGACATTAGTCTGGCTGGGGCTCTGCTATTCAGAACCCCAGCCTAGCTGTTTCCTCTTTAAAAGGGTCTCCATGTGCCTTAGGCACATCCCTGATTGGGATCTGGAGTGCCCTTGTAAGTCCCTAGTATCTGAAAGAGACACGTTAGTGATAGATTCCTTACCTTAGAATATCCCCAGGCGTCAGGCTGGATCCGGAAAGTTTTGCGTAGCAGTACCCTTGCGCGTCGGTAGGCGGCGTCGTGCGGCTCCGCGTCCGTCGTCGGCGTCGTGATCGCCGGGATGACGTCGCGGGCAGTACTTAGACGCCGCCCTGCGCGCTGACGTCAGTTCTTCTTTTTCCGCGCCAGCAAGCGCAGATCCGGGAAGAGCAGTGCCCTGGTCAATTTTTGACCATACTTTTGGGTGATTTTTTCACTATTTTTTCCATCTTTAAGGTGTCGTAGGGATGCCCGGCTTCAGCGATGCGGCGCCTGTGCGCGGATGATGTCCGTCACCGACCCGCATTGGGAGTGTCTCTTCTGCCTCGGCCGAGGCCACGACACCGAGTCTTGTCCCGAATGCCAGGCCCTCAACCCGAAAGCTTTGCGAGAGCGGTCTCGAAAGCTCCTCGAGGCCCGGCATTCGGCTCCACGGAGGCCCCGGTCGCGTGAGAGGTCCAGGGGTCGCTCGCGGAGTGCACACCGGTCGTCGGCGTCGAAGTCTTCTTCGTCCGGTAAGTCTAAGCACAAGAAGTCCAAGAAGCATCGTCGCTCTCGGACTTCGCCTCGCCGGTCTCGCGACTCGGCTGAGGCCCCTCCCGGCACCGTCCCCGCCCCCGCGGCCCCGGACTTGCCTGTGGAGTCGCCCCGTCATACCCGCCCTTCCCGGGTTCGGGGCGGATCCGGCCAAGGTACAGGAGTTCCTGTCGGCCATGGCCCGCCTCTTCGGGCCCTCAGGCCCCTCCGGTGCGCCTTCGGGCCCCGCGGGCCCTGATGGGGTTGCTCCGGCGTCGCCGGCGGCTCCGGCCCCGGCGTCGCCCGGGACTCCAGCCTCGATCCCGGCTCCGGCTTCGGCCCCGGCCTCGATCCCGGCTCCACAACCCCCATCGACGCCGGTCGACCTCACGACACCTCCGCCGGCGCCGATGTCTCCGGTGCCGTTCTCGACGCCGCCCTGGGCTCCGGGCGGCGTCGTCCCCAGTTCCTTCCGGCTCCGGACATGGACCCGGAGCGACGTCGCTCGACGCCGGCTCCGGCGCCGATGGGCCCTTGGGTCCCAAATGTCCCTCCTCCTCCTTATTTTGAACCAGAGGAGGACCAGGAGGGACTGGGAGGGGTCTGATGACCCTCTCACTCGCAACTGTCAGTATGATGAGGACTGGACAGAGAGTCTGGGGAGGCCAGTGGTCTGGATACTTCTCCTGACACTGGCATGCTGTCTCCTCCCGTGGCTACGGAGGAGGGGGCCAATTTTGGTACGGTGTTGCGTAGGGCTGCTGGGGCCTTACGTCTCCAGCTCCCTACTTTGACGGTCAAGCCTAACATCTTGACAGAGGTGCTTCAGCCGGCAGCCTCCTCTGCGGAGACTGTGCTGCCGTTTAACGACGCCCTCACAGACGTTCTTTTGGGCGCCTGGTCCAAGCCCAACACAGGGGCTCCTGTGGATCGGAACGTGTCACGACGCCATCGCCCCGCTCCGGGCGACCCCCTGTTTCTTTCTGTCCACCCCACTCCTGAGAGCTTGGTTGTCCAAGCCTCCGCTTCCCAAACCGCCTTCCCTACCGCTCCTCCGGATAGGGAATCCAAACGCCTGGATCAGTTTGGGAAGAAAGGTTTTTCTTCCTCCAGTGCTGGCTTGCGGTCCGTTAACACCGCTTGTCTTTTGGGCCGCTATACCCACTCTCTGTGGGATTCGGTGGCGGATGTTTTGCCCCAGTGCCCTGAGGAGGTCCAGGCACTGCTTTCCCGCGCCATTGCGGAAGGAAGGGATGCGGCCAAATACACTATCCGTTGTGGCCTTGACACCGCCGACTCGCTGGGCAGGTCGATTGCAACGACGGTGGCGCTCCGCCGCCACGCCTGGCTGAGAACCACTGGTTTTTCAGGGGATGTCCAGAATACTCTCATGGACATGCCCTTTGATGGAGTCGGTCTTTTTGGGTCCAAAGCAGACCATGCGTTGGAGCGCTTTAAGGACTCACGGGCTACTGCCAAGTCCCTGGGCCTTTCTGCTACACGCCCTCCGCTGCCTTCTGCTTTTCGCCCCTATCGTGGCCACGGTAGGGCGCCCCTTCACGTCAGCAGCCCAGCCACCGGCCCGCGCAGCAGGCGTCTTCGCGTGGCCGAGGACGTGGATTCCGCCGTGGCGGATCGGGCAACCAGCGTGCGGGTCAGGCCACCACCTCCAACCCGTCCGCGGCCTCCAAGCCCTCCTAGTCCCTCCTTTCAGGTGCACGGCACGCCAGTAGGGGGCAGGGTCCGCCATCACCTTCCCCACTGGCGCACCATCACCTCGGACAGGTGGGTCTTGGACATTGTCCGAAGGGGCTACTCCCTCCCCTTCGAGACCACCCCCCAGCCATGCCACCTCAACTCCACCGCATGTCAGGGGATCACTTGGTGCTTCTACAGAAGGAAGTCACGGCCCTCTTGACCAAGAGGGCCATCGAGCATGTTCCGACCCCAGAAGTAGGGCGTGGTTGCTACTCCCACTACTTTCTGGTGCCCAAAAGGACAAGGAGGACATGCGTCCTATCTTGGACCTCCGGAACGTCAATCGCTTCCTCCGGAAGGAGAAGTTCAAGATGCTCACCCTAGCTCAGGTCTTGACTGCCCTCGACCCTGGAGACTGGTTGGTAGCGTTGGACTTGCAGGACGCATATTTCCACATCCCCGTCCTGCCGGCCCACCGGCGTTACCTTCGGTTCACGGTAGGCCACGAGCATTTTCAGTTCACCGTGCTCCCCTTTGGCCTTACAAGTGCCCCTCGGGTGTTCACGAAAGTGATGGCGGTGGTCGCGGCTCATCTGCGCCGGGCAGGGGTTTCAGTCTTCCCCTACCTCGACGACTGGCTGCTGAAGGCGGGCTCGTCCCAGGCAGTCGTCTCCCACCTCCAGACTACGGCCGAACTCCTGCACTCGCTGGGGTTCTCCATCAATGTGCCGAAGTCGCATCTGATTCCTTCTCCACAGCTCCTTTTCATCGGAGCAGTTCTGGACACGACGCAGTTTCGGGCCTATCCTCCCGAACGGCGAGTCCGGGATATTCAGGCTATGATTCCGATCTTTCGG